>JARKIC010000365.1:0-297427 GCA_029378375.1 Mycena olivaceomarginata | reverse complement strand
ATTGGCCGCATTCTCCAAAATATGGCCATTGACGAACTTCGCCAGCGGTTTGGGTCGGCATTGCGGATCGACTACATATTTCGCAAGCACCCTGAGCTCGAGCGACACGCACGGCGTCTTAAATTGCTCCGTAGCCGTGATGTCGACCACCTCTCTCCTCGTGAATGGAAGGAGACTTGACCGCACAGTCATGCGACCTCCTCAAGTGTTTGGATTGCAGGAATGGAAGCGGCCGTAGCATTCCTCAAGCTCTATGGGATCGACAATCGATTTCAGGGAGCTATTCAGTCCTGAGGATGCCGATTTGATGCGTCCGAAGGGCGGAAAGTATCCAGGTTTATCAAAGACTGTGGACAGGTCGATCGCTGATGCAACAAACACCGCTTCGTCGGAATCCACGGTGGATGGCAGCGAGGACCCCCTGGATGCTGCGAATACATTATCCTTTGATGGCGCCGCAGCACTGGCGGGTGAAAAAACCGCCCCCACTGCATCCGAGACCGGTGAACCTCATTCGGTCTGGATCAAATTAAACGATGACGGCAAAGTTGCTCACAAAAAGTCTGTTCTTCGGACTTTCATGGATCCCACTCTGGATATCAACAACGCAAAGAGTAAGGATCGCATCCTTCGTATTTGTTACTTCTCCATTGGTGGCGACAAGTGGGATCGCGCAGCTTCCAAAGTGCATACCAATTCTAACGCCGATCATCATCTGCTCAAACTCCAGGGACTCTTTGCAACCCTGGTAGGTTTTGAGACTTCCCGAGTGTCCCTAGCGATTTTGCAGTGCACCGGCATCAAATGACGAACACAAATCCTCCAACATATCTCGATGTCGCTCCCATCTCCGAAATCTCCCTCCCTGACACACACTACGAAATAACCGGTCAAATACTGTCGCTCGTCCCGTTCCTAGACTCGTCGCAGAAGGTTACATGGGCGTGGACCACGGATTTTGTTTCGTTTGAGTCTCACAAGGCCAAACAGGCGAATTCGACTGATTGTCCAGCGCGCATGCGACATCTGAGCATCAAAGTCAGCGGTCAGCTTGTTCTCCCTCTACCACCCACGGAATTGGGGCAGGCAACACTACAGGAAATTCTTCATATCCCTGCACCGACTGCTGACAATGATTCAGAGCACGACACTGAAAAAACCTGGGTGTTTCCAAATACTCAATTGGACCAGATGGTTCGGACCCTGTCGGAGCGTGCTCAGGACGAGGACGTCCGCCTCAAAATTCCAATTCATGGGCCGGTACGGGAAGGTCGGGTATCCATATGAATTTTATTTATTGGGCGGTGAGGCTATTTTCCCGGTGTTTCAAAATTTGTTTAACAATGATTTCTAGAGGAAACTGCGCCTACGAAAATCACCCACTGCATCGCTTCCATCAAGGCCCCCAGTCCGGCGGATGGTCGGCGCCCATGCTGTATTTGCCAGAAGGGTATTGCTGGACCCGACAGACAAAATCATGTGGGAAAGCATATCCTGGCATCACTGCGAGGCATTCAGGAGGAGAATCTCGTGTCCCCGGTATGCCATCCCACTTTGTCTCGCTTGCATCAATGCAATAGGCGCCAATACTTGAACATAGGTGGACAAGGAATATCCATGCGGCTTCTGTGGGCAATCAACGGTGAATCCGGGCACCTGCACCATCGGACTGGTTCACAAACAAGTGCATTCGTCATGCCCCGGATGCATATAAATTCAAGATCTCAGCCGCATTAACATGCAGCATCTCGAAGCCATCGACTAACGCGCCGATTTCGTGCATGCTGTGCGGCACTGTCCATTGGAAGTACAACATGGACACCCACCTGCGAGAGCATCACCCAAATTGGGAGCTGACCATTTCGAAGGAGAAGAAAAGGGATGAGTTCTCAGCCAGAATCCTCATTTCTGACACTGAAGAACTCCGTCTTGGAATCACCAAGATCGTCGCAGACGCGGCCGTCTCAGATGGAACACCGAGTGTAACCCAGGATGAGGCAAGGGGACAAAAGCGCCTCCCAAACTCTCCTGCAGGTACACCACGATGCCCACGTCGACTGAGGATGTCCCATGCCGATCCTCTTCCACCGAAAACGTCTCATAGCACCGTAGAACATGATGTATTTATGGCATAGAAATATACAATAGTGGGCTACAGGATGACGGACATCTGGCCACATCTACTGACTGGCTGGATACACCTCCGTCATAAAGAACACCCTCTGTGCGCCTCAATTGGTCGAAATATTGAGGCCGCGGCATGGTGAGGCTGCCGTGCAACTGCCGTGGATCGGCCGATGATGCGCCACCGCCACATCTGACAGCTCGCGTTGCCTTTGATGGCAGCCAAGATCCAGATCTCACGCACCCCTTGGCATCCCCGGTCTTCTTCATCAAGAAGAAGGACAGAGCACTGATAAGCCAGTAATTGGGCTATACATGCAATTTTGTGTGTTTCTGATTATACTCGTTACTGAAACTGTTGTTTCTATACAAAAGTACTGGTTCCTGGTAGCTGTCTGGTGAACCACGGAGAAATGGGTGGACGCTCTAAGGAATTAGAACGTCCATTGGCAAGTCTCACCCTGAAAACTGTAAGGGAATGTGTAGCCAAATAACAAGTCAAGGAACTTTGTTTGACTCATTCCAACATCCACTTAAACAATGGAAATGGGTTGAAGGAACGGGAATTGGGCAATGTATTATGTTGTGTTGAGACGCTGGAAGGTCGTGTTAGGTCACGAGTGTGTCAGGTGTTTGAGTTGCCAGTGTCCATCAGATGCAGATACACCGAAACAGGTTGTCGGCTATTCGAGGATCCGGATCACAACTCTAAAGACGTTCAAAGGTTCTTTCTCAAGAACCCTTTCTGGGAAATACCTCAGAAACAGGTATCTCCCGAGACCTACAAAGGAGTATTATTAAGTTCCACACTTGGAACCTAGGGGAAAGTTGAGTTGAAGCGGAAACAGGTTGAAAAAGTGCAGTGCCAATCTATCAGCGATCAACACACCCTCTGAATAATACAGGGGGTGCTGCTGATGGGTTCCTGCTGCGTAATTGGCAAGGGAACATAGTGTGGGGACCAGCATCGGCCGATCGGAAAGCGGCATGTTTGACGGTGTTTATGCACCGCTAAAAGTAGGTTTTCCATGTTCCGTTGTGTTCTGGCTTCCACACGCATGCTACCGACTCAGTTTGCGGCACGAAATGATTATTTTGCTCATATCTGTCGAGTCTCGCCAAAAGAAAATGCAATTACAATGAAAATAAATAAACTAAGCATCAAAATCTTCCCAGTTGTGGTCATCTTGTTCCGAAAACCCATACTCATCTACAACCATGTCCTCAGTGATAATATCAGTGTTTGCAGAAAGTGCGGGATGGACCGGCATTCTGAAAGGAGGATGAGGAATTATGAACCATTTTTTGAATCACTTACAGCCTTGTGATTTCCTGTTCCCAAGCTTGTAAAACCAGCTCCCGCCGCACAGCTACAGTGGCCATATCTTTCCAGCGCTTGTTCCCGAGCTCCGCATGCTTCAAAATATCTTTGTAGACATGTAGCTGGTCCTTCAGTTGGGCTGATGACATTGCTTGGATCTTGCTGATGTCGAACTCGAGTGCCGTGGACGCCAATCTAGCAGCCGCCGACTGCTTCTGTGATGCTGTTTTTTCCCGTCGCTTCGTGGCTTTCTCAGCCTTCTTTCGCTGAAGCGCTGCCCACGCTCGCCTGAATTTTGCCCGACGTCCGCTGGCCCCGTCCTTCTGAACCTCCCTCATGACATACTTTTCCACCGCCACGTCGCAGAACTTCTTGATGAAGGCCTCGGTTGTTGCGCTCGGCCCGCGTTTGGTTAGAAAATGAGTGGGCGGTGCTATTGGGATGGTGGCGCATATGGACATGGTATGTTCCAAGCATGCCCCTCGCTGCAGTCGTTTGTTGAAGGGATGAATACTGTTGCGCGCTGTTCCGGAGTCAGACGATCAAAAGTGCTGTCAATGTGAAACTCTGGTGTGAACTGAATCCATCCAGTCTCGGCGCCAGAGAACATGCTCGAGATCGCAAGCGAAAGATTTGGGAGTTTGCCAGAGATCTGAGTTATTGCTGTGAGTAAAAACTCGTCACGGAATGGCCAGCCGTCGATTGTGAGTTGGTCGAGTGGGGTTGTCGCATCAAGGAGGATATTGGAATTATTGGCGATGTGTGCACAGAATACGGGGAGTTTCCGATGGAGATCTGTCAATGAGAGCAGGTTTATAGGTTTGTCCTTCGTTCCACGAACTGTCGCCATATATGGCCAAGAAACTGATGCGCCGTAGAGAGCTAGTGCAACGAGTTCGGTCATCGTCGCAGTGCAGTTGAGACCTTTGAGGATATTCTTCTCCACGTGGTTGTATGTACCGGCCTTGGCTTTACCGAGGACAATTTCCGTGACGAGTTCCTGTATCAGTCCATGGAAGCATACCACCTCCGCCGCCGCGTAAGTGTAGCAGCCATACCGCATGTTGGAAACGTCCGGGAATGTGCCGGGCTCATCGAGGTTATAAAGCTCCAGCTTCTGCTCTCACATAAAAATCCGACATTTATCCTGGTACCCACGTTCTCTGTCTTTGTGGCGTAGCAGGGCACCGATCAACTGAAGCAACTTATAGTGCCAGCACTGCTTGCCTCGATTGCATGCTGCGCCACAGGATTATCGGGGTTATCGGTGCTGAGAACGATTGTCGCCGCATTTGCTTTGTTTGTGAGAAGCACTGGTGGTGCAAGACTGTGAGTAGCATACATACGCTCCATAGCACGAACACCGTATTTGACGACATTGAGGTCTTTATGGCAGCAACAGCCACCAAAGATGTGCATGCATTTATTGCATTGTTCTTCGGGGGTGAGTTTATCGAACTCTTGCTGTCCAAGCCGCCATTCGAGGATTTGTTAGACCATGTCAGAACGCGCTTCCACTGATCTGACAAGATGATCAGAATATCGAAACCAGGTGGAATGGATCTTACAGTGCTTCTAGCTTGACTTCAGAGACTTTAGCCTCGGCCATCGAGTCCTCGTTGGTGATCTCAAGCATGGCAAGGAGAATGGAAGTGGTACCGAGATCAAGGCTGTCCATCGCCGCCACACCAAGATCCCGGATGACAATGTCCTGTTTGTGCTCGTCCGAGAAACGGAATTCCTTCTTGCTGTCGGCCGCATGGTCTTTGCTTTCCCCAAGTTTCTTCCTCCAGTACTCGTTCTTGTCCATCACCTGTCTCTCCCGAGCTGCGAGGGGACTCCGGCTGTATATATCCGCAATGTGTTCCGCTATCTCGAGTGTACCGTCAAATTGGTGCTGTGCCATATGGTCCAATGCGGGCTCCACCTCCAAGAGTCGCGTGCAATGAGTCCAAGTCGATTTGTCTGAATTGTCGACACCAGGTTCATAAGATGGTACCAAGAGGGTGACAGAATGGGATTCGACAGTAATTCCTTTGTGTGTTGTGCCATCGGAACTCTCAATACATGAATATTAGAACATGTCAGGATCAGATTGTTTGAATACAAAAATACCTGGGGACTCTAAAATTTCGCGTGCCAACTGGAGCTCGCCGTACTTTCCACCTTCGTCAATTGCGCGCCCTACAGTTTGGGCATCCATGAAGCGATGTCGGCGTATTTCCACCCCAAATGCATCTGCACAACTCCTCACGGCATATGCAATCTTTCCAGCTGCACATCCGGCGTACGTGAGATTGCGGGCAAGCCGTCGCAAGACTGCATGATATTGGCCCTTGTTACGATCATGCACTTTCCGGCTGTTTACGGCCTTTCCGGTTACGGTTACGGCCATTACGGTCCAACCAACTTTCCGATGCTCCGGCTAGTTCCGTTGACGCACAACCTTTGGGGTTTTCGCAATGAAGGTCTTCTGAGTGTTCCCCAAATCAAACATATGACTTATGCAACTATGCTTCTCTCTTATTGTTCTTATTGTTCTTATTGTCTTTTATATACTTCTTTCCGCATTAGACTTATCTCCGTATTTAGTATAAATACGTATTATGTTCTACTGTATCTTTAGTTGAAAATTAACGTGCTTTGCCTCCGCATTGCTCCGTGGTCTGACTTCTGCTCTCCTCGTCGTCGAGCCAAGTTAGTTGGTGTACCCGATCTCCTACGTGGTATCACTTACGGCCCTATCCGTCTTTCCGGCCTTTACGTCTTTCCGGCCTTCCGTCCTTCCGGCCTTTTCCGACACAGATATAACAGCCCTTCTCCATGGGATTCCAGATCCGGATCTTTCAATAGGCGCGTCGCACATCTTTCAGTGATTTTTGAGCGCGTTCAGTTTGTTTCTGTGCTGCATATAGCTGTTTGCGAGTATTCGCCAAGGTGGACTGCCTCGCGCGGATGGCTGACTCTTTCGAATGGATGACAATGTCGTGAGAATGTATTTGGGTGAAAGCCGAAGCCAGATCCAGCTCCAGTTTCGTGATGCGTGCAGTTTTATCGTCAGAGTTCAGGGCCGAAATCCCAGTAATATTATCGTGCTTTGTCGCATCTCGTTCGCGTTCCAGTTGTCTGATCTGTTTACGCCCTCGTTTGAGCTCATTGTACAGTGAATCGCTTTGGCAGGCCTGAGCCTTTCATTTCAGCTTGTTCGTTGCCTTCTCAGTCTGATTTTCCTCTAGCAGGGTGTCGAGGGCATTCCGGAGGTCAGAAAGTTGATCATGGAGCTTGGAAATGAGATTGTTCTGCTCTGTGATCCGCTGATCCTTCTCGGTGATTTGCGCAGCTAGAGTCTTCTTTTTCGGATGCGAGGGTGGTGGGGGAGGGTCCAGGTCATCAATAGGATCATCCGGAGGAGTGTTTTCGGTGTTGTTCCTGGATGCAAGATGTTTTCAGGCATTAGCAACAGATATCTGCTTTGCGGTTGGCCGAGGCATGGGAAAGCAAAGATCTGGCCAGTATAACAATACATGAAAGTGTAGTGGATGAAAGCAGTAGCTGGAAGACAGACAGAAAGCTCAAAGTCAGGCTGGAAGATAAACACGTCTCCCAAATATTGAATGTCACACTTGTCACTGAAGTGACCGTACATGTTTGATACGCCCACACAAAATGCCTAAGGCTTCTTCAAATCCTTGTAGATCGTCTGACTCCCGCAGTGAAAGCGGTGGGGTTTTAATCACCCTACCCCGCTATCAGGCCAGTTTTTTTTTTGGCCTTTGGGCTTCGGAAATATGTGAACTTCCAGCAGGTTCTGTCTCATTTTGGCTATCAGTTCAAAATAAAAAAATCTGGCCTGACTACGGTACTCTATAGCTAATTTAATGATGACTTTCTCTCTGGTGCTAAGGGATTAAAGCAGCGGGTAAAAAGTCAGCAACAGTATGGTTTAAGTTTAAACCACATCATCTCCAACGATGGGCATGGTTTAAACCATTCTGGTTCAAACCACCCCTTTGGAAGCTATATAGAAAGCAGGATAAGCTGTGGTGGTTTAAACCATTTGGAGGTCCAACTATGGTGGTTTAAACCGGTTTAAACCATGATGGTTTAAACCATTTGTAGGTCCATCTCTAGTGGTTTAAACCAGTTTAAACCGTGATGGTTTAAACCATTTGTAGGTCCAATTGTGATGGTTTAAACCGGTTCAAACCGTGATGGTTTAAACCATTTGTAGGTCCAACTGTGGTGGTTTAAACCGGTTCAAACCATGGTGGTTTAAACCATTTGTGGGTCCAACAGTGGTGGTTTAAACCATCTAGTTTAAACCAAAGTTGTTTGGACTCATATTTTTTTTAACCACAGAACAACACAAACAGAATTCTGTTCTTTGTTACCACCATCCACACTGAAAGTAGAGAGAGATTGCGAGAGCTCACTGGCATTGATTCCGAGGGTGGCTTGTGATGTGGAGGCTCCAGATTCCAGAAGAACATCAACACGGTTGGAACAATATCAAGATGATCTGTTAGCTGGCCGAGTGATTTCAAGGTCTATCTTTTCAGAGATAGTACCTGGCTTGGGTTAAACCCAGGCCAATTGTTTTCAAGATGTGCAGGCCATCCTTTGTGCTACCATGAGCCGTGCACGTGCTATGGCCATCCTTTGTGCAAATCATGCCAACTTCATTTCTCTTTGCAACTACAAAACAACTCACTGCTACAGTTGTGCCTGGCCTTAGGCCTATGGGTGCCTTTGACTGTTCAACAAGAATATCCTCCAGTTCTTTGCACCCCTTGTTGCTGTCTCAGATAGGGAAGAAACCTCCAGCCATTGACCTACTCAGAAAATTCATTGACTCAGCTGATACAATCATGGACAACATGCCTGCCCATGGAAATTCCACGTCCATCATTTATTGCTGTTACTCCTTTACACTCTTTGTATGCAATCTCATCCTCTCTGGCATGCCCTGACACAATTTCAAATTTTTCATGCATCCCATTATTAATAAGTGCTTTGTCTTCAAGTGTGGATGTACAAGTATTATTATGAATATACACAGTTAATTCAACTCCACAGTAGGATTCAGATATTATATTTACTGTTCTGAGCATCTTGTTCTTCAATGCGCATCAGCATTGGAACCGCCCCAATGGGAGAAATTATTCTTGCCCTCTGACTTCACCGGTTCTGAGCAAGCCAAACTTGGGCTAGAGAGTCTGGGAGCAGAAGAACTCAAACTGCGACAGGGTGAAGCAAATGATGTTCTTCGTAGCCTGCGTGAGAACATCCAACACAGCCAGGCACTCAGACAACACAAAAATGCCTGCAGTAATGTGGTTTATGGTCAGGAGAAGAACACATGTGCAGTGCAGAGAATCAAGGATGTCCAAACCAAAATCCAAAGTTATGTACACAAGTATCGGCAGGCTCGTACTGCAATGATCACACTTGGATGCAACCCACAAGACCCTAAGTTTGGGTTTCCAGAGTTGAGGGATAAAGATCTTTACACCAAAATGTAGATCAGCCACACAATCTGGATGATGGAGGGAAAGTTGAAGGTTGGATTTGGTGACAGGGCTATCATGAAAATTTGTCTGAACCAGAAGAAGCTGAATATGTCCTATATTGTGAGTCAAAGTTGTCTCATGGATTGTTTCAGAACTTATTATTATAAAGCAGCACAAGTACAATGGCACCACACTCATGCGGATATGGAAGGATGGCAAGAAGCAGAAGTTGAAATCCTTGCACAAGAGTTCCACCATGCAATTCAAGGATTCAACAAAATGGAGACCGTCTGGACTGCTCTTGCTCATGATCAAGAAGATCCAGGAAAGAAGGCTTATGCATTGAAGAAGGCGAACATGTATCAAGAGATGGGGAAAGATGCACAGGAGAAATTTGCAAAAGTAGGTGGCACTTGGCCCAGAGCTGGAGTTGGTCTTGCCCAACACATCAAATCTGAGCGCCCAGATCAGAGGATTGATTGGGATGCTAGCATAGCTGAGGAAAGCTGAATGTAATAAACTATTATAATTGCTGTATTCCATTTATTCTTGTGAGAAGAACAATCAAGCACCACCCAAGCTATGGATCTGAAATTTTGGTTCCACTACAGAACAACAGACAGTCTAAAAATGATTTGAACTGACCTTGGTTCCACTACAGAACAGCAGACGGCCTGCAAATGGTTTAAACCGGTTCAAACCACCCTTGGTTTAAACCAGTTTAAACCACCACTGTTGGACCTGCAAATAGTTTAAACTATCACGGTTTAAACCGGTTTGAACCACCACAGTTGGACCTACAAATGGTTTAAACCATCACGGTTTAAACCATTACAGTTGGACTTACAAATGGTTTAAACCATCACGGTTTAAACCAGTTTAAACCACTACAGTTGGACTTACAAATGGTTTAAACCACCACAGCTTAAACTGGTTTAAACCACCATGGCTTACCCTGTTTTCTATATGGCTTCCAAAAGGGTGGTTTGAACCAGAATGGTTTAAACCAGGCTATTGTTGGAGACGATGTGGTTTAAACTCGAACCACCCCCACGGTACAAAAAGTCTTAACCTATTCAAAAAGGGAACCGACCGCTCCAGCGAGCCAAACAGCGACAAAGCTGCCGCTTTCCGATCGGCCGATGCTGGTCCCCACATAGTGTGCTCACACTTGGGAACCGGTGTGTCATGAATCACCGTGACTCAGCATCGCAGATATCCTTTTTGGGATTCTACCACATTCCTTTTTGGGAATAACCTGTCTTTGATCAGGTTATTCCCTGTCCCACAACACTCATTCGACTCTAATGGAGAGCTCAGGATGGCAGACAACAATATACAACCTCCAGGACATGAACATCCCTTGGACCTTTATTGGGAACCCATGTAGACATGGATTCCTCACCACTTTACCACCCAGGTTCTTATCGCAGTAACCTGGGAGTCTATACGACGAGAGAATGTCATCATACACATGCAACCCGGGTTCTGTGTGCTAGTAACCTGGACTCCTTTATGCCGATGACCATATCCAATGGGTCATGACTACACTCCTTTATGTTGGTGGATATTCACTCCTGATATCCATGCCAAGACAACTACGCTCCTGAATGGCAACAGGTGTCCCCCTGGCTCCACCTGTTGGCTCCTTTATGCTCATGACTCCTTGGTGATCCCTAGATGCTATGGTGATAACACATAGGGACTAGGAGCATCAGCATTAATGTTCCTTAATGTTGGATACAGTAACCGATCGTGATTGTATTTGATTTATGTAGAAAGGTATATAAACTCGGTAGAACCCCTCCTGTACAGTAGATTCTGCCTCGTCTATTCACAGGCCTTACTTTGGCTGGATTGCTTGGTTCTTGGACTTAAGCCTAGAGTGCTCTTGTCCCCATCTCATTGTTCTGGTCTTGCCTTTGCTCCTCTCTCGCTCGACAACACCAGAACTCCTACTCTCTGTTCCTTGCCTCAGGATCTCAACCTAGCAGTGCTGGATCTGGCCCATTAGGTAGCAGCAAGGAGAGACACTTACCTACCGAGGGGAAGAGATCACCACACTAGTTCCCAGGCAGGGTTGTACAGAGACTGGTTCACCTGAGTTCCCCTCAGGCACCCTTTGGTCTTGGATCCAGTCGGAACCCCTGTTCGGAGCACCCCAGAGTCAGGTTCCTCCTCTCAGGTTCTTGGGATGCAACCCCAACCCCCTATCCTAGAACCCGAAGCCCCTATTCGAGCAACCTGGAGCGGGTTCCTCTCACTAGGGTCTGGTGCATCATTGCAATACTCTCTGCAATATCTTCAGCTTCTTCAGCATGGGTTGCTCACTGCCTATGGATGCTGGCCTGGTTGGCCACATCCTCCTCTTGGATCCTCGATGCCCGGTCATGCGCTATCCGAGCGGTGATGGATTCTCTCTCAACACCTTGGGACGGCTGCTGTTGTGTCTGGCATGGACGTGGTCCAGCTGACCTAAGGGCCATTGCTGACACAATGGGAGGTGACACTCGGAAGGACAACTGATGGAAACACGGTTAAAGAGATGGATAAATGGACATTGGACTCACTAGGATTGTGTTTTGGGCTTTGTAATTGTGTCTTGGCAGTTGTATAAGTATCCGGAGGTGTTTCTACAATGGACACAGCATCTTCCCCCGAGCTAGTAGGCTATACACTTGGGCATTGGGTTGATCTGGGATCCTTGGTGAATACACTCTTATAGAGTAGCATTATTAGTTGAAATCTTATTTGTTTCTGAATCGTATATTATTCTCAAAACACACTTGGACTTTGGTCTGGAAAGCTTTTAACTGTTGGAATCTGTTAAGGGGACTCTGTTAAAAGAAATGTCATTGTTGCAGAGTGAGTTTCAGAAAGTACCATTGCAGGAAAACTCTGGAAATGTGACTGCTGTATGGGGCTCAGACAGTACCTTTTAGGGAAAACTCTGTGAATGTGCTTGGCCTATAAACTAGGGCCTTACTTGAGTCTACAGGACCACTTTAAACTTGTTTCTTGGACACACACACTGTGAAGCTATAAATCTACCCCCTGTTGCTTGGAAACTATGTTTCCACTGTGTCTAGAAACATGTTTACTTGCACCTTGCTCGTCTATCTCTCATCGAGATACGGAACCTCTCCCTACAACCTTTACAAGGCCCTGTACTAGGGGCTGTAACTCATCAGGATCTTGGAAACGTGCAGATATTGCCATTTGATTTGTTGGTTGGTTGTTTCTGACAGTCTCGGGACTGTTTCTACACCACCTACGAGTCAAGTGGGGTTACTTGTGTGTTTCTTATATAAGTTCTGAGCACATCAATCAGTGCTCTGGTTTATCCAGGACTACTGGGCACTCAACGTAATGACCGTGAAAAACTGGTACCCCGCTCCCTTTGATCAACGACCTTATTAACCGTTTGAAAGGAGCTCAGCTCTTTATGAAACTCAACATTGGATGGGGGGTTCAACAATGTCTGGATCTGGGAAGGTAACAAATGGAAGGCTGTGTTCTGTACCAACTGGGGGCTCTTTGAGCTGCTGGTGATGTACTTCTGCCTTACCAACTCCCCGGCCACCTTCCAGACAATGATGAACAACATCTTCCAGGACCTCATCCTGTCCAGAGACATCATGGTCTACCTCAACAACATCCTCATTGTGCACTCGGACCTCGCCTGTCATCACGAAATTGTCTGGGAGGTGCTCTGTCGGCTCCGAGAGCACCGCCTCTTCCTCCATCCAGAGAAGTGCAAGTTCGAGAAACCGATAATTGAGCACCTCAGCGGCATTATCTTGCACAACCACATCGAGATAGACCCCATCAAAGTTGCCGGTGTCACCGCTTGGCCTGCCCCCAAGAACAAGAAGGATGTGCAGCAATTCCTCGGCTTCACGAACTTCTACCAGAGGTTCATCCAGGTGTTCTTGGACGTCACCTGGCTGCTTTTCGACTTGACGAAGAAGGGTGTGGCTTGGACCTGGACCACCGCCTCAGTTGCTGCATTCCAATCACTCAAGGACACAGTGACTGTGGAGCCTGTCCTGATCCTTCTGGATGAATCTCAGCTGTACCAGCTGGAAGGGGACAGTTCTGACTGGGCAACCAGAGTCATTCTGTCTTTGGAGCTTCAGATGAATAACCAAGGGTGAAGCTTTCAAGCAATCAATCAATTCATCTGTCATGACCGGTAGGCAGGATAGTGTCAAAGTTTGGAGTTAGAAGGCAAACTGCACTGCTCTTCGCTTGTCCCGGAACTTCATCGAGATATATCTCCAGGCCTCTATTTCTATCACATGGAAAGCACACAGCCTATTGGTGCAGAAATAAGACTATTTCCACATGCCCTTATCACAAGTACGTCCAGTCTATTGCAATGTGTAGGAATAAGACCAGAAATAGTCCTTTAAGAGGTTTGTGGGCTACACATTCCTCTGCAGTTTTTGAGGTGAGCACTGCCAGTCTGCAGGGTAGTCCCCTACCCTTTGTACTCATCACTCTGTGATCTTGACCCAACCAGTTATACTGAGACTGTATACCAGCTCTTAGAAATAAGCCTATACTGTAGCCAGACTATTCCAAAATGCACAAAAAGTGTGGTGTTCAGGTATAGTTGAATTCCAGACAGTTCAACATGTTCAACTTTCTTTGGGTCTGCCTTGACATCAAGTACCGAGATTCTGTGTCCAAGGAAATCTACCTCATATCAGTGACCATCTATTGATTCCTCATTCCGGAAACCTCTGTGAAATCTTATTTCAAATGGTGTATGACAATCTCGGCCATTTTGGTTTTGATAAATCCTACAAGTCCCTTTGCAACTGTTATTACTGGCCTAACGTGCAAAAAGACCTCAAAGAAGCTTACATTCCCGGCTGTCCTGACTGTCAACGAAATAAATTGCACACAACTCGCAAAGCTGGCCCACTTCACCCGCTGCCCATACTGGATCAATGTGGGGACTCTGTCACCATCCCATAGGTGGACGCTCCTGGAGCTTGCTCACCTATTGGATGCTTCACACTGTATAGTAGTGGGATAACCCAAAGCCTAATCTAGGGTTGCCCTAACCTTCTTATCCCCCTAGTAACCCAAATTTGCCATGGCAGGCAGGCGAGGACTAAAATTATTGATCCTGACTAATCAAAAGCTGACATCACTGACCCCAGTGGGTGGAAGTCATCTCTTTTCCCGATCATCATTTTGTTCTTTCATGTGACACAAGGTAAACAAATCTATGAAGGCCTTGAAAAATATCCGGATCACAAATCATGTCCACTATAGTTGGTGGAGGGTGTGGAATTTCATCAGGTAACAGATTTTACTGACTCTTGTTCTGTAGAAGTTCCTGGGGTCACAAATTTTGCTGATTACAGCCATTTGCGGAACTTAGGGCATGGGCCATTTTTTTTTCTCATTTCACGGATTTTCATCAAGTCGCCTGCCCTGAGCTCAATTCTGATCGGATCGCCTTGAGAGTAGGTGCGTTAGAATCACATTGAAAGTCCGCAGTCAATGCAATACCGGTATTTTTGATGCCATCAGACAATGAAATTTCTGTTGAAAAATCTGTGTTTTCAGCGAAACACCTGTAGCACTCGAAGTACATCTCGGATTAACCTAGTTTTTGGATATGTTGTGTGTATACATATACTCGAGTCAACCATGGTAATTTTGCGTGTGGTAATAGCCAAAGCCGCTTTGAGTGCTCTATTTTTTAAAGGAGGAGAATGTCCATTTCTACAAAGTGCACAATGGATTACAGTTATTTTGAATATTATCAAACCAAAGTTCCCATTGACTAGGGTGTATGGATGCACACAACATATCCAAAAACTAGGTTAATCTGCGATGTACTTCGACTGCTACAGGTGACTTGCTGAGAACACAGATTTTTCCACAGAAATTTCGTTGTCTGATGGCATCAAAAATACCGGTATTGCATTGACTGCGGATTCCCAATGTGATTCTAACGCGCCTACTCTCAAGACGATCCGATCAGAATTGAGCTCAGGGCGGGCGACTTGCTGAAAATCCGTGAAATGAGAAAAAACAGCCCGCGCCCTAAGTTCTGCAAACACTGTAAAGTAAAGTTTGTGGAAGCCATGTGTTATGCCCATGCACATCCGGAACCATCTGGCCCGTGACACTTCATCCATCTGACCCGGATCCTCAGATCTGTTCCTCAATCCATCCAGACGTGTTGTCTGATCATTGGGCATGTGTCCAACCAACTTGCTGATGTGTCTGGTCTTGTCCGTTGATGCACACCTTCAGGGTTTTCACACAATGAAGGATTACTAAGCATTTCCCCAATTCTAATCCTATGACTTATGCACACATGCTTCCCTCTTATTGTCTTTATTGCCTTCAGCAATACTTATTGTCTTTACCTTACTTCTATCTACATTCAGACAATCTCTGTATTTACTATAAATACGTAAATTACTCTGAGTGTAACTCCAGTTGATAATACTGTCATATCCATGTCAGACGAGAACCGGAAAACCGGCCAGTTGTAAGGAAGAGCGGCCAGATGACCAGACATCAGATGAATAGGGCCAGATGGATTGGTCCAGATGCAAAGTGATACCATGAAGGCGAGCGGGCACACCAACTAACTTGGCCACAAAGTTGAAGGAGGATAGAAGTCAGACAACAGAGCAATGCAAGGGCAAAGCACATTAATTATCAACTGCAGTTACACTCAGAGTAATTTATGTATTTATAGTAAATACGGAGATTGTCTGAATATAGATAGAAGTAAGGTAAAGACAATAAGTATTGCCGAAGAAAATAAAGACAATAAGAGGAAAGCATGTGTGCATAAGTCATAGGATCAGAATTGGGGAATGCTCAGTAATCCTTCATTGCAGGAAAACACCGAAGGCGTGTGTCAATAAACAAGGCCGGACACATCAGCAAGTTGGTCAGACGCGTGCCTGGTGATCAGATGACATGTCCGGATGGATGGAGGAACAGATCCAAGGATCTGGGTTGGATGGATGAAGTGTCTGGATGGGCTGGACAGTTCCAGATGTGCACGGGCGTAACACCATGGAAGTTGCCAAAGTAACAAATTCTACTAACCTGGTTGATGGAGGCTGTGGAACCTCCTGGGGTAATAAATTTTACTGACTGAAGTCTGTGGAAGCTGTGGAATTTCACCAGGTAACGAATTCTGCTGACCCCTGGTTGGTGGAATGCATGGAAGCTCATTCTTTAGGAAGGGCTTTCTGGTTGGGAATAACACTTTGCCCAGTCTGCACCACATACAAACTTGTCATATGAGAGCAAGGTCTGTTCTCGGCCTATAACAAGTGTGTTGTGTGGAGACCACAGTCCAACCCTAAAGGGCATTGGGATCCAAAAAAGGAGTTCTGAGGGGAGATAAGAGACCCAACCATCGCGTATTTGCCAGTGCAGAGGTGCAGAAGGGGACTTGAGGTGAAGGGACTGGTATAGAGAATGAGTCTGTACTAAAAGTATGCATAGAAGAGGAACTTACATGGAGTAAACTCTGAGAATGCAATTGAGGTAATGAGAATGCAATTGAGGTAACCAAATTTGTATGCCCCTCCAGCGGCTTCCTGAGTGCAACTCCAGTCTCTGCATCCCAAATGCGCACAGTGTTGTCATTGGAGCCAGACACAATTCTCTTGCCATCGGGTGAGAAGGCAACTGAGTTGACCCAATTGGTGTGCCCCTCCAGTGGCTCCCTGAGTGCAGCTCCAGTCTCTGCATCCCAAATGCGCACAGTGTTGTCAGTGGAGCCAGACACAATTCTCTTGCCATCAGGTGAGAAGGCAACTGAGGTGACCGACGTGGTGTGCCCCTCCAGTGGCTCCCAGAGTACAGCTCCAGTCTCTGCATCCCAAATGCACACAGTGTTGTCAGTAGAGCCAGACACAATTCTCTTGCCATCAGGTGAGAAGGCAACTGAGGTGACCGACGTGGTGTGCCCCTCCAGTGGCTCCCCAAGTACAGCTCCAGTATCTGCATCCCAAATGCGCACAGTGTTGTCTGTGGAGCCAGACACAATTCTCTTGCCATCAGGTGAGAAGGCAACTGAGGTGACCTCATCAGTGTGCCCCTCCAGTGGCTCCCTGAGTGCAGCTCCAGTCTCTGCATCCCAAATGCGCACAGTGTTGTCACTGGAGCCAGACACAATTCTCTTGCCATCAGGTGAGAAGGCAACTGAGGTGACCTCATCGGTGTGCTCCTCCAGTGGCTCCCTGAGTGCAGCTCCAGTCTCTGCATCCCAAATGCGCACAGTGTTGTCATTGGAGCCAGACACAATTCTCTTGCCATCAGGTGAGAGGGCAACTGAGGTGACCTCATCAGTGTGCCCCTCCAGTGGCTCCCTGAGTGCAGCTCCAGTCTCTGCATCCCAAATGCGCACAGTGTTGTCAGTGGAGCCAGACACAATTCGCTTGCCATCTGGTGAGAAGGCAACCGAGGCAACCCAATTGGTGTGCCCCTCCAGTGGCTCCCTGAGTGCAGCTCCAGTCTCTGCATCCCAAATGCGCACAGTGTTGTCAGTGGAGCCAGACACAATTCGCTTGCCATCAGGTGAGAAGGCAACTGTGTTGACCGGATTGGTGTGCCCCTCCAGTGGCTCCCTGAGTGCAGCTCCAATCTCTGCATCCCAAATGCACACAGTGTTGTCCCAGGAGCCAGACACAATTCTCTTGCCATCAGGTGAGAAGGCAACTGAGGTGACCGACTTGGTGTGCCCCTCCAGTGGCTCCCTGAGTGCAGCTCCAACCTCTGCATCCCAAATGTGCACAGTGTTGTCCCAGGAGCCAGACACAATTCTCTTGCCATCTGGTGAGAAGGCAACTGAGCTGACCGCATCAGTGTGCCCCTCCAGTGGCTCCCTGAGTGCAGCTCCAGTCTCTGCATCCCAAATGCGCACAGTGTTGTCACCAGAGCCAGACACAATCCTCTTGCCATCAGGTGAGAAGGCAACTGAGGTGACCGAATGGGTGTGCCCCCCCAGTGGCTCCCGGAGTGCAGCTCCAGTCTCTGCATCCCAAATGTGCACAGTGTTGTCATGGGAGCCAGACACAATTCTCTTGCCATCTGGTGAGAAGGCAACCGAGGCAACCCAATCGGTGTGCCCCTCCAGTGGCTCCCTGAGTGCAGCTCCAGTCTCTGCATCCCAAATGCACACAGTGTTGTCTTGGGAGCCAGACAAAATTCTCTTGCCATCTGGTGAGAATGCAACTGAGGCGACCCAACTGGTGTGCCCTTCCAGTGGCTCCCTGAGTGCAGCTCCAGTCTCTGCATCCCAAATGCGCACAGTGTCGTCATCAGAGCCAGACACAATTCTCTTGCCATCAGGTGAGAAGGCAACTGAGCAGACCCCCCTGGTGTGCCCCTCCAGTACAGCAATTGTGTTTGGCCACTGTTTCATTCTCCCTTTTGTAATTGATAACAATTGCGGGAATTCATCTGAGAATCTTTTGAAGATTTCAGAGTGCTCTGGTGCCAAGGCCAGTGCTGATAGATAAATGTGGGGAGCACTTTGATTGATTGCATCCCGAAAGAAGGAAATAAATCTTTTGGTGTCAGTCACAAATGGGATAAGGGATGTGCTCTAATGATCTTCAGTCTCTCATAACCTCTCATAAGATCATTCCTAGACATACCTCATTTGCCCAAACTATCAATTTAGCTAGAGCCTGGTGTCCATAGCTCACAATCCCAAGTAAACTCAACAACTCCAGCCAAAACAGAAACTTCTTGAACAGCAAGTTCTGCACTCTTAGGCCATGCCCTGAATCATAGGCTATCTCCACCAGATGATCCACCCAAAATTGAGCAGCATACCGGAGATGCAATGGGATGTAGTTGTCAAGTCGCCACTGGAGATCTGGTATGTCAATGTTTCGCAAGTATGAGGTTGGTAGATCACAGATATTGAATCTCAGTTGCCCATCCAGCACTGTCATAAGAGCTGACACCAGGGCTTGCTGTTGATTGTCTGTGCCACAGAGGATTTCAGGCCGGGTCTCTTGAACATAAGACATCATAAACTCCCTAAACGAGAGATGTATTATTCTGATTACTGCCCCTGGGGTATCGGACACATGAATTACAGCACTCAGAGGGAACAGTGTCTCCAGAAGAACTGTTTTATCCAGTTCAAGCAAGTCTGCCAGACTCTGGGAATCCAAAGGTTCCAGGAGGAGCAAAATTGTACTCAGAATCTTTACAGCACGATCACAGTAACCTTGAGCACGCCGTCTCCCAGGGACAGCAATTGGGATGGCGTACTCCATAATCCGGAGGTATAGATCATGCAGGTCAGTGAGAGCTTCACCATCTACCAGGTCATCAACAGATTCCTGGGGGTGTATATGTGGCAGTCCTGCAAGAACATAACGAACAGCTGTAGCTGCAAAAACAAAGAGTCCATTTGCTCGGACTGTTATTTCTTCTGCCTGCCGGCTCTGAATTTTCCAGGGATGATGTGTAATCCAATTTGCCCCATCAAGTGATTGCTCAACATAGAGGTGGATGTCACGTTCAACCATAATGGGTTCAATTTCATCAAGGACAACCCTATGCATCAGAGAAAGAAGTTTATCAAATTTCAGATAAGAAGGAACATCAGGGCGTCCAGTGAGAAAGAATCGGATATGGGCTGGGATCTGACCAATGCTATCAGATAGCCACCGCAAGAAAATCTGGCCACGGTCTTTTCCACACTCATCCAGAGCATCCAGACAGATCACCCATGGCGTTGAAGAGGGAGGTAGCTTCCCAAGAATTTCTACAACCAGCTTCTGGAACTGCAGGCGTGGTTCTGCCTCGCAAATACGAGTACAATCTTTCTCTAATAACTCAATGAGATGAGCCTTAAAGATAGGACTATAATCTGCGAGCTGCATAGCAAGTGTTGTAGCAAGGTGATTTATCTCCTTGCGGTCTGTGTAGCCACGGGAAAAGAAAAAAGATGCTGCAAGAGCCCCTTTCTCCTCAGCCAAGATGGTTGCAACTGACTTTGCAATTGTGGATTTCCCTGATCCTGCAACCCCACTGAGCATGACCAGGCAGATTGAATCAGGAGTGCTGGTCAAGTGTGCAACAAGGTCCCTGATGATGTCGACTCGGGTACCATCCATGCATTTCTCGGGTGTGTTGGCAGCATTATAGCGGGCTGCCACACATTTGAGACTTGCTAGAATCTCTCTGGTGTTACCTCTCCCTTGGACTGTGGTGTTGACACTATCAGCTTTTCTGTCAATCCCCTGACCTGTGGGTCTAACACTTACAATGCATTTGTGCAGTGCCACTGCTGTTATTGAGAAACAGTATTTGGGAGAGGATGAATCAACCTACTGATTATTTACGGTGAAGTGTCCAGCCTTGATGTCATAAGCCATCCTGGGACCCTCCCCAAGACCCCCACCACCACCTTGGATGCCACCTTCCCCACCTTGTCCCCCTACACCGCCTGGGAAAGATAAGTGATAGTGCTGGCTTACCAATCTTGCAACACACCATAGATGTTCTGATTAACTGTATCAAATTCACTGGTCTGGTGAGACATTATAAGACCAGTGTCAATTGGTAGACTCTGAGTAGAGGTGGATCTTGTGTATGAGTGCAGTAGACCTGGAGGTGAAAGAACAAGGGCAGACTGACAACTCACTGACAGACACAGCCAGCATGCGGCCGCATGCAATGTTTCCTAATTATAGTGCGCCAAACTTCGGGAAAATGGCTCAATTTTTTCATTTGTGAATATTAACGGCTACAACACACAGATGGACACAGATAGCACATAAACACAGCATATTCTGCCCTGAATTCGAGCCATCATCACACTCATGAACTCTGTATATAACCCCGGTTTTCGAATGTTAGCGCGGTGGGTCGCCTCGCGGCCCACCTCGGCTGAGAGATGAGTGCCCGAATTAGCGCGCAATCGATAAGCGCCGGTTAATCGATGGGCGGAGTTCGAAATGGCTTCGGACGGACATGTGTCTCTCTCTTTATAAAATAACGGGTGTCTGAAGCCTTGAAAACCCTACATATGGTCTTTTTGACCTGATTCTATGGATGGTCTTACAACAAGCGCTCAGCGCCAACTTCTTTCCCGGCGCTTGGGGCCCCAATCGGCGCTAATCTATCCCTTGCCGCCTTAACTTCCCACGTCATTGTTCAGTAATGCGGCGATCTTTCAATTAGTCTCAGTTCCTTGAAGTTTCCGCGGCAAGTCATTTTCCAAATCTGCTTATACCCCAATTTTGCCACCGTGATAATAAGAGAGACACGAGTCTAGGGATGGTGTTCTCATCCAAGTCTTTATAAAATAACGGATGTGTGAAACTTTTAAACTCCGCACTGGGTAAATCAGCTCCAGAGTTATTGAAAGCGCAGGTAAAGCGCAGTTTACATGGTCACGGGATGATGATTTGACGCTGAGAGGCTGTTACAGCTAACTGCAAAACCGGAGAGCCTTTACGGAAAAAGCTGGCCAACGCCACCTGATGTCAGTTCCCCTTTAGGCAGTTAGCTCCACTCCCTTCGAGCTCCCTTCGCCACTCAGCTCCGAGGCGTAGTACACCATGCACTACCTGTCCGTCCGGATCCCTTCCACCATGTCAAACAATTACCGCTACATCCCACCTGAGCCATTGTGCGGGTTGGGAGGTTGTCCAGGACTCGGGCCTGCTGCGTCGACTTATATGTATCGATGTTGTACCGTCAACTTTCAAGTCGTCATAGAGTTTATTGTGGCCCCCACCTCCAAGTCTCTGACACACGAACTATATAATTCAAACACCTCCGTCTCTTGAGATACGGACACTATATCTCATTCAAAAATATTTTCTACTACTTACTACACAACCGCTTCATGAAAGCGCTACTGTTCGAACCACGGCGTGACCGTGTATCGTCTCTCTCGTGGGCGGGTGGAGCTGAGCGTCTCAACGGGGGAACTGACGTCAGGTGGCGTTGGCCAGCTTTTTTCGTAAAGGCTCTCCGGTTTTGCAGTTAGCTGTAAAATCAGGGAGGAGATGCGAGGCCGCGAAGCGGCCGAGCAGCCGCTTGTAATTTTATAATAAAGAGAGTAATCGCGTAAACCAGGGCTCAGGGTATCCATTCCGATGCAATCTTCGCCCCGGCCAACCTCCCTCATACCATCTTTCCACCGCAAGATATTATACCCCGCAAAGTGGGGCGTTTTCGGCCGCTCCGGCCTGCTGCCCAAGTAAACTAAGTACTTGGTCGCGACTCGCTCGCAAACGGGATCAGCGACTATTCCTGACGTCAGCCCGCGCTTTCTCTCGCTCGTACGCGTAACCTGGACCACCCACCCGACGCTTCCTGATGCCCCAGACGCCCTCGTCCTGCACGCCCTGCTTGCTCCCTGGAGCAAATCCGATATTCCCGACGAAGTCCCGATAGTTCCGACTCCACCGATGATGCTGCCGCCTTATCTTGCGCCTTCTCAATCTACGCGCCCGCCTTTCCGCCCCACCGCGCCCTCGGCCCCTGTCCTCTCATTTGCCTGGAAGCAGGCCCTCGTCCTGCACTGCTGAGAAGGCAGTTGGAGGGGTGTATTGAGGTGCGTCACGTTAGCACGGGTAATCTTCTCCCGCTAATTTCGTGCAGAGTCGGGCCTCTTCGGACGCCCCTGACGCCTTCTCCACGCTGTCGATTCCCGCCTCGTTGGAGATTAGCATACGACGTGCGCAGCGATCAGGAGTGCCGCTCACTGCCCGGGAGGACTATCTACAGCACCACGACAGCGCGATCCGCCCCACGACTTGGAACTCGCCACAGACGCGCTCTGCCGTTTCTGCTACGCCCTCATGCCCGACACCACGCCGGCGTGAACCCAAGACCGACCCGCGCCATCCGCTGCACGCGATGCTGGCGTTCCTCGCAGCCCACGTCGCCTCGTCGCCTTCCCGCACACCGTGGCTCTTCAGCAGTGTACTGCCGTCTCCGCCCGACTCCTGGGCCCGCCGTACTCCCTGGCACCACCTTCACCACCTCCTGCGTGCGCAGTGCGCGCAATGGTCGTTCTCCATCGCCGGCGCCGCTTTTATCGCGTCCTCGCGCGACAAGTGCCTCTCCAACAAATAGCACTCTCCCCGATCCACGCACGCCGCGCGCATCATCACACGGCACGCACTACCCCCCTGAGTGTGTAGCACCTGCGGCAGCCGCTCCCCATCGCTCGCGCCGCGGTTATCACCTCCCTGCGCGCCGCCACCATGTCCAAATCCTCACTATCCTCCGCTCAAACACAGCGCCTGTCCGGCACCGAAAGTACGACGCGTAGCATCGCCGGAGCATGCAGCAAGTGCAACGAGCGTTCCCGTCGTCCATGCCGCCTTCAACGCCTCCCCGCGCCCGGCGCCGGTTTCCTCTGCGCCCACGCCGGTCTCCGCGACAAACCTCCGCCTGCCGCGCAACGCGAACATGACGGGCACCATCCCCCGCGATGCGCAGCACACCCTGCAGCTGTCCCCCCATCGCCCCTTATCCATGTCCATCCTCAGTGCCATACCGCCCCGCTCGTTGACGACTCCGCCGCACCGCCGCCGCCAATGCGCAGTACGCCGCGCGCCAGCTTCCCATCGCCAGCGCCTGCTACATCTGCCGCGATGACACTGCCGCGGGCTGGCAGCGCACGGGCCACACGGGGGCGATGTGCACCCCGCGCGTCCACCGGTACCCGCATTCCACGCTCGGGATCTCAGACCAGCGCGGATGGGCACCGCGACAAGTCTCGGTGCGACGAACCCGGGCGGAGACAACGGGACCTACGCTGCCCCGGGATTTCAGATCGCACCGCGGCCTGTGCAGTTCGAGTCTCCGGCGCGCGCTGTGAGCACGGGGAGGGGTACTGCGTGAATGCAGCAGAAGTGCCCATTCGGACTCCCATTACTTATGCGTCCCGATTCTTCGTGTTTTCCCTCTTTTGCATCGGCTACATTTCTTACTTTGTAGTGTGATAAATAGGCATGTATCGATACCTTAAAAATTGTCGTGTCGGGCGTCCCTTCTCCGATTGAGACACGGAGGATTGAATACGCAGAGAAGCGTCGGACTATCGGTCGTGAACCGATGCCGCTCACTGGATCGGACTTCCTCAATATGTGTTCCACTTTCGCGCAGTTCAAAGGCGCTACGTTGTGCAGGATGGGGCGCGGCTGAGTTCAAAGGCTCGCCTGTGACGCAGGACTTCTTGGTCATAGCGGAGGTATATCGAAATTCGATCAACCCCTATTTTGCGGCAAAATTTTGACCCACTTACATGCTCCTTCCCACAGTTGAAAATCGTAACAAACCCCAAACCAGACATTTATATCCCGATATGTCGTGGAGTTTACCACGCATCTTTTTAGCTTTTAAATTAGTATCACTCTCGCTTGAAAGTAGTAGCGACAATTACAAGCCGTGAGTGTCACTCGAGAGTCTTTCGCAGTAATTATACGTAGCGATTCGGTTCGGCTCGGATTTTCAAATTTAGCACTTCTCCTTTGTAGTCTGAGACTCTCTACATCCTCACCCATTCAGAGAACTCTGTTGTTCGTAGCAGTACTGGGTACTCAGGCAAAAAACTCAGTTGACCACGGTTGGCAAGCCGAATCGCGACATCATGATCGGCATTCGTCCTGCCCCGACAATATCCATCACATGTCATTATTCTTTGCCACCATTACTAGCGACCACTACCACCTGAATCCTCATCCGGAGGAGCAGCTGGGGAGATTCAAGTTTTTCGGCTTCTCTCTTCCGTTCATCGTCGTCCTCTCCCGCCTTCCCTCTGCTTCCTGGAGAGAAGTACACTTGTATCGAAAGCTCCATTGAGTCGCCGGTAAATCGTTTTTCTGCCGTTTCTGATTCGGAATCTTGGAAAAGCGTAATATGTAATCGATGTCGGCACCTTCGATTCCTATATATACCAGATATGCCCTCCGTCCCGGCTCTTCGTTGACTGATATTGTATTGGCGCCAACAACATGTTACTCCGCCAGATATTCTTTTGTGTTACCCTCTTTCATCACGACCTTGGCCCAAGAAACCGCCAATAACTCTTCGAATGGTACGGCCTCTGTCTCCTCGGACACGCAACTGGTCTCTGCTGCTTCCTCGCTGGCATGTGCCGCAATCCAACTTGACCTTGGTTCTTCGGTCGTCGAGTACTCCGGGTCGGAATATAGTGCTACCGTTCAGGGCCCATGGAGTCTCTTCAACTCCTTGGACCGACCCACTTGCATTGTGTACCCTCGTGCTGCTTCCCACGTCCAGGTCGCCATGTCAAAAATTTTCTCCTTTGGATCGCAATATGCCGTTCAAGCCGGGGCTCACAGTGCGATGGTCGGATGGAACAGGTGAGAAGTATTTCTAGTGTTTGGGACCAATTTGGACCTCCGTTTGCCTCACAGCATCAGCGACGGCGTCTTGATTTCATTCGCCCATATGTCCAACACGTCCTACAATCCTCTGACAGACACAGTCACGGTACAGCCCGGGGTGCACTGGGGCGACGCAATTGCTGCCGTTGAGCCTTATGGGGTGTCCGTAATAGGAGGTCGTGCCAGGTATTGCGTGACACCGGCCGCCTATTCCCTTCTTCCTCTGATTAAAAGTCAGCGATATTGGAACAGGCCTTCTTCTTGGAGGCGGGATTAGTTTTATCTCGCCGTTATACGGGTGGTCGGCCGACTCAATTAAGGAAGTGGATGTTGTCCTTGTGACGGGCGAGTCGGTGACCGCGAACGCCACTAACAAATTTTCCGACCTTTTTCGCGCTCTGAAAGGTGGCGCTAATCGTTTCGGAATCGCGACTCGATATGAGCTTTACGCCGCTCATACCGGCACAAAAGAGGATAAAGATTGGTTTGGTGGGAGCATTGTGGTGAGTTCATGGTTTATCGCATGTTTTTTTTTGCGCTGACATTACACATTCTAGTATCCTGAGTCGTCCTCAGTGGCACTGAGCAATGCCTCTGCTCGCTATATTCGTGAAGTTACAGATCCCAAAGCAGGTAGGTACTCACATGGAAATATTTGTGGGCAGTCAACTGATTTGTTTCAGGGCTTATCGTGCTGATGCAAGCTACCAACCTCACATCGGTTGATGCCAACGTGATCTATCTATTCTACAAAGGCGGGAGCCTTCCGACAAATATTTTTGGCGACTTCCTTTCCATCCCCAACACCTCTACATCACTTTCGCCGCTCAGTTACTATGACATCTCGAACCTAATTTCCGGGTCTGGTCGAGGCAATGGCCAGCAATTTGGTGCCTCGTCGTGGACAGGCGATGAGGCTACATTTTGAACGGTTACGACCACTTCATGAACTTCACCCGGACATTCGAGACAGACCTCCTTGCCGCCTACCTCATTATCTCGCCGATTCCTCGATCGCAATGGACCGCGAACCAATCGCGCGGTCTAAACGCCATCGGTGATCCGGGTGTTGCGTATGCTGCCATAAACTTCAATCTCATCTACCCCACGGGCATCACCGTCATCCCTGAGCGGGTCAACGCTGGGTTCCAACTTCTTCTTTCGCAGTGCGTACCACTGGCTTTTATGTTTTTTACTTCTCATCAGATTGGCAGAGCATCCTCTAGCCCGGGCCTCCCATTGTATATTAACGAGTGCGACGCGAGTCAAAATGTATTTAAAACTTATCCGAGCTTCTCGGCGCTACAAAAGACGTATGCCAAATATGATCCTTCTCGGTGAGTTACCTACCGCTTCTGAAAAAATATCCCAACTAATGTACCGTCTCGCAGGTTCAACGTTCGGCACACCGCCGGACCTATTGGACTGTAATTGATTTCATGTGTTTTGATTCCGCACATGTATTATTATTGTCGCAGCTCCATTGTTTCGAACTCCAGTACATTGTCCAGGCCACCAGTCGATATTGATATAATTTTGCTGCGAATTATGTACCCCGAGCCGGAGATAAAAAACATATCGAACTTGAACACCATGCTCACCTGGGTTGGGAACGAACTGCTCGAAGTTCAACCAAATGTCAACAGTATGCTGTTCACTTCGTAAAAAAATAAAACGGCACAACAGATTGATTTTGGAGCAACACAACTGAAGAAAGGTACCTACATCGCGTCAAATACCCATCCAAGGTTATGTAGCTATATGACGCACTCCGGCACTCGGAGCTGCACAATCAAGAAAGCAAGAAAAAACATAAGAGGCAAAATTGGCCCTCCACAGCAAGGCCCCGAGTCGAACGAGGGATATCAGGATGAAGTGCTCTGGATGCAACACATTCGAACCTGATGCGCACCGTGTGCTTCCTTGCCTTTCCTAGTATATGCAGTCCTTTCCTCACTCACATACTTCGACCTTCGAGTTGGCAATAAATGGGGAAAAAGGGATGGCAGATCTTTTACATGGCAAGACTTCGAACGAGGGATATCGGGCTGGAGTCATATTCGAAGCTTATTTGAACTCGACGCACACCCTGTGCTTGCTTGCCTTCTCTTTGACTATGATATCTATCCAGTGAGGCAACATGAAATCAAATCAAGTTGAAGTTGAAGTTGAAGTCGAGTCACTTGAAATACCGTTGTAAACCAAAAACCGATCTTGGTGCGGACCATAGCTACGGACTCGATGTACAAATTGAGACTTTGCAAGTTGCCAATGGATTTCGGGTCCCCCCGGTAATGCCCAAAAAAAATCCAAACCCTTCTGGATGACGGCAAGACCCCGAGTCGAACGAGGGATATCGGATACAGATTGGATCACCTTGATCAGGCATTTGAACCTGACGCGCACCATGCGCTTTCCTGCCTTTTGCTTCTTTTTGTGTCCTTGAATGAGTTGACTATGATATTTGAGTCATATTTCAGCCTGGCCACCAATGTCAAATCAAGTCAAGTCAGGTCAGGTTGAAGCTGAACCACCTAAAATACAACTGTAAACCAACCACCGATATTGAAGCAGACAACGGACTCGATGTAAAATTGAGATTTTGAAAGCTGTCATCGGATTCGAGCGCCCAGAAACATCATCCCAGCCAACAAAACTGCTAGATTACCGTTCCATGGCAAGACCCCGAGTCGAACGAAATACACTCGCACCCAAAGCGCACCGTGCGCCTCCTTGCCTTTTCCTTCCTGCTTTGTCCCTCTCCTTTGTTTCAGTGCAGCTGCAGCATCAGGTTAAAGTCGCAGTCGAAGTTAAAATTTAAAGTTTAATAAATGAGCTTGCAAACCAACCACCCATGTTGACCCTGGGTATCTGGACCGGATAACAGAACAGCCTCGAGGTATAAGTCTAAGGGAGTTCCATCAGATCTCGTTTCCGAAAGAATTTATCTTTGAATCGGAATCTTCGATGAAGTGTTGATTTGTGTTGGGGGAGCTTCCGCTGGTCCTCTCAGTTTTCTCGGCAAGAATGGTACAGATTGAAAAGCTAGTGGCAGCCGTGTTGCTCAAGCTCGTTTTTGGGCGCTTGGCGTGACGTGGTGCGGCGTCGCCCAAGTCGCCTGGCTTGGTTAAGACTTTGTAAACGAGACAACAAAGTCTTGGGTTTAACGGCTCACAATGGATGGGTTCGCGTGCAAACTGCCAGTCACCGGGAGGGTTGGTTTGGAGGCGATAGTTCAAGATGTTCATGTGAGGCAAGGGAAGGTGTGGCAGTGCGGATCAGATCGTGTCTTCAAATCGCTCTATCTAATCTAAAATATATACTTATGGTGCGTCGAGCGACTCGAGCCCTCCTCTTTTTCACTTCGATGATATGAACTCCGGGCCAAGGTCCTAGTTCAGAATGTGAGGCACGTAAGATGCGAGCCTTGTGGCAAACATTTTATTCCAGCGTTGGAAATTTTTCTGTTCGGCGAGTGTTCGGCTTCACCTTGGAGTTGAACTTGAACGACACAGCTATATGTTGCACAAAATCCTCGGCGCATGGAGAGATTTAGGGTGGGTTTTAAAATGCAATTGACACATTTGTTCGCAAATTTGCGTCAAGCTATGGAACATCTGCTTTCGGCAAGCTCGATAAATTTATCTTTGGGGGTCCCCGGCGCCGGTTAGCATCACCCGAGGATGCAACCGAGGCAATTTATAAATGTGAGTGAACGACTCGCTCGAAACCCAGAATTGGTCAACGCGCAACTTTGGGTCCAGTGAATTTGATTCAACCCGTATAGCGACCCCGAGTTATGGGCCTATGCTACAGAGTTCGAAAGTATCCAGATCTACAGGTGCGGGATATACTTGGTCCAGTTCTACGGTAGGCGAGACGGTCACGCTTCAATTTCGGAGTTCGGTATCCGAACCATCGGTCGCGGTTCCCAATTTGGACAAGTCACCCTAGCAGCGCGATCACATGAGCACAACTTTACTGGACAAAGGTCCGTTGGACACGCATTATCTCGCGTTGCAGTGAGTGCCAGCGCACGGTCACTCGTTGAAGGGCGTGGACACACATTCAAATGCCGTTCTGCATGCGTAGGTGAACACGCGGATTCGGAATTGCACCTAGTATGAGCTAGAGCATTATTTCAACTCGTGACGGGTTGAAGAAATTGTTGAGATGTGTGAACACACATGAAAATTTATTTTGTGGCTATGTGTTACCAGATCTGTCCACTGCAACCCAGCGCTTCCAAATTGATGGTGGTATTTTTTGGCAGCTTTGAATGGTGCTCTGTCATAGGCCAACACAATAAGTACGATATGGTTTGTGAGCCCCAGTGGACCTAGCGACCGCAAAAGCCTCGAGGGTTTTCTAAATATGTTGTATGACATCTACCCTTGCTTCTCTGGTGCTTCGTCATGGTCGGACATCATCCATAACTCACACCCAGGACACAGGCGGCTGGTATTGCGACAGGCCCCTTTATCTTATCAAATTCGATGCTAACACCTTTCCATGCCCCCACAGGTTCATTCTGCATCGAAGGGAGGTATTTGTGGTCAGTTTGTGCCGTTTTCATCACTAACACCTCGAACAGGCCGGGGATGTGCTCTAGTGATCCTCTGGTAAATTAGTGGCAACTCAGGCAGGCAGGCACGAGCCACCTGAGTGAGAGGCAAGACAGACAAGAGAGCAGATAGATAGACGGGCACCTTTTTAGTAGACACGTGCACCATTGATCTCTATTGTGTCCACCACAACAGAGATCGCCTTTCACTCTTCCTTGCTCCCTGCATCCTCAATCGCGTTCTTTTTGAGACCCACCCACCCACGCCTGGTTGCTTCGGGTATCTCATCTTGAGGCCGGAGTCTCCCAGTGCGTACTGGAGTTGGCCGTATTCTGCAGTCCCTTCCCGATTCCTGCCCGCCTCTCCGAGCGAGGACGGCCCAGCGAATCGGCCCCAAAGCGGCCCCTCCATTTGCACACTCACATATCGCATATAGCACCATCATCCAGATATTTCTTCAGTGGCCGAAGGCCGCCATTCCCTTACATTATTCCCATATACATACCTATCGGCAAAGCGGCCGATGTCTACCTTGCCACGAGCACCTGTATCTATCAGTAGCAATATATCACCTAACTTGATCGAATCAACAGGCAAGCCAACTGAACTGCTCATGTCAGCCTGTAATTGAAATGACGGTTGACCTGACCGATATGCTCCAATCAACCCGATTGAATAAACTCAATCAAGCTCATAGTGCAACTCAGTCAGCTTGATCAGCAGAAATGGCCAAAACCCCTAGTCTCTTGCACTGACTTCCCACTCGCAACCTCGTTCTGAAGTCTGTTAGTTACCACGCCTTGATTACCGGTGCTGAGGGTTATTATGTAAGCGTTCCGTTTTGGGAACTCACGTGCTTTGCCCAGGACGCGTCTGTTCGCGTTCTTGACGCGTTTCTTGCAGGTTCTGGCCATATTATGCCATTTTTATTATGTTTGATTTGATTTGATTCCACCGCACCAGAGAGGTACTTTATAAGAGCCGTCAACACGAAGATGTGTATGCTCGGCATTATTTGATGGGTTGATGCCCCAACTCGGACAGACAGAGAGTATCGAGGGTTATTTCTTCAAGTAACAAAGTTTTATGTACCTGAGAGTGCTTTGCACCAAGTTTTACGCGTCTTCGTGGTTCAAAACGCGTCCTTTGAAGTCTCGCGCGTCATCAATTAGATCCCAATACGGAAAGCTTACATAATAAGGTCGAGTAACGGTAATCATGGCGCGGTAACTAACAGACTACAAAACCCCATCAGCCTGAATGTATTCCAACGGTCAGGCTGATAACGTCCACCAATCGCCTTGATGTAGTTGGCACTGTCAGCTTGAGGGCATGGGTACAGTCAGGCCAATGCAATATCCTCTCCGCAGTGCTTCGGGACAGGAAGGCGCGACGTGAGGATGGATGCTCACGGTGTTCATGTGATCGCGCTGTGAGGTAACATGTCCAAATCGGGAACCGTGACCGACGATCCGGCTACCGAAATACAAAATCGAAGCGCGACCGTCTCGCCTACCGTACCAGTTCACATCCACGAACGCACTGGGAGGAAGCGCGCGCAAAGTCGTGAAGGAGAGCAAGATGAGAAGTAAGCGTGCATAAACGTAGAACCCAAAGCCACCATAAGCGATAGTTTCCCCCGCTGACGACATGAACATCTCTCCTTCCGAAAGCAACGCCAGCTTGCGGCCGAGAATCCTAATTATAAACACCAATGTGATGCTGAAAGGCGTCGCAGCAATCACCAGTGAACCGAACCGCCAAAAAAACATTTCGTGTGTGGAGGGGAAGTGTGCGTTCCAAGCCGCACAGTGGATGACACCGAAGGCGGTCCCAACGAGAAACTGGATGAAGATGAACGTGGAGACGAAGCGGATGTTGCCCTTTCGAGAACCTTGCCTGTACAGTCCATGTGTGGACCAGAACCAGGGGACTGAGGTGGATACGACGGGGTTGAAAGCAGCGTAATCCCCCATAAGTAAGGCGACGGTGGTGGCACCGATCGCGTATGTCAGCGAATGGCTCTCAGGGTGCTCCGCCAATAAAACGAATTCATCGGCCAGCCCAAGGCGAATTGGTTGTTGCACATCCAGAGGTTTGTGCAACCAAAGAAGCCAGATGAAGATGTTGACGAACTGAAACGCCAGCGTTGCGACTTCAAGTTTAGTCAGAGAAAGGTGCTGCTGAACACGGGCCAAGCACTGTGTGGTGAACCACAGTCCCTGAAGAACAACCAAGCCCTTAGACAACGAGTCTCCTTTGCTCTTGTCTTCTATGTCCTCCACTCTGATGCTCTGTATAGCGGACAGGTATTCGGGGTAGAGACGCAATTGCGCTTCTGTTACTATTGGATGGTGGTCATCTGCCGACACAAATCCACCCATGGCGAAAAAAAAGCCGTGCGTTAGGGACACATCGTATTCTGCATGAAATAAGAATCTAGCGACGCGAGAGAAACGTCACTACCTACTTTTTGAGAACCAGCGAGCATCGAGAAACTGTCTGGCCGCAAAGCCCACCATTAATTCCGGTGCAATGACCGCCGCCAACATGAGGCCAAGCCTGCGGCAGGCAAGGGCGAACTTGCCCTGGTTGGGCCCAGGGACGTTCGGGTGCATTGAGACCCATGTGCACGCAAATACAGTGGCTAAGCAGCCACTGACGATACTGAACAGTGTCCGGTTGTCGATATCCGGGTTGCTAGGAATAGGCCCTTCGCGAGAGCGGAGAGGGTGGCCAAAAGCTGGGCAGTTCAGAGTGACTAGGTGAAGCAGCCAGAGTATCGGGAGCGATGACATTCGGGGAGGGTGGTTGACCAGTGGGGTGCTCTTTACGACAGTGACCTCTAGAAAAGCCGCGTGCGCCGCGGTACACAGGACTGCACAGCCCTTCGAATACTGCGCTTGGAGGCGACGCGCCGACGGTTGTCACTAGATTTTGATATATAGCAATTTTCGGAGACCGACACATCAGGCCAACGTGCCGCTTGACAGCTTCGCTCGCCCAGCAGGTAGAGACACACTGGAAGTTGCCGAATATTGGGCGGCCCGACGTTGATATGCTGGAATCTAATTCGAAATTTTGGGTATGAAGTTGGACTCTGGAGTTCAACTGAACTGAAAACAAGCCTGAGACTACTGGAATCACCTTTAATTTAGGCTGGGCTGAAATCAACACTGAAATCGGTTAAATCAGCTTTGATGTCAGTTCGACTGAATGCTGATATGGTACTTTGAGTTGCGGTATTAACATCGGATGACCATATATTTGGGAATCTTGTGCATGTGCATCCACGGGGCAGCAATTTGTCCCAGACAGAGGTACATGGGGAGAGATTACCAAATATTGGGTTGTCCGATGTTGATGTCGAAATGTAAAGTCTCGGCTGGCATCTCAAGTCTCCTGAAATGCAAAACTGAAATTAGTTGAATCAGATTTGATTGCAGTGGGGGTCGAAACCAAAGCTGAGAGCTTTGAAATCAATTAGGAATTCAGCATAACCTAAAGCAAATCTGATATCTTGGTTTTCGAGTTACGTGTCCGCATCAACGTCGGACCACCCAATATTTGACGAACACTGGTGTGAGATCTAGTGGCGTACCTGCCGCGCCCCGCCAAGCAAATCACAGCCGTGCCAAATATCCGATGCTCATGTAGAGTCATGGAGGGCTGAGAGGTAGGTCCAACTGTCAATGGGGTCTTGTAAAGCGGTATTAAGCGTCGAGCCAGCCTGTGACGCATTTCAATTTCCTGGGACTTCTGGCCATGGACAACAAGGCTTGAAAATTTTCATGTGAGTCCAAGTCGGCGAATCCTAGTCCGAGAACCAATCATGAGCAGAGCAGGAATTTTCAGTATTGTATTTAACAGCTCACAACGTGCCGGTTCGCCGCAAACTGGCAGTCACCAGGAGGGTTGAAGCTCGTTTGCCGCAAGTCTCAAGACAAGGAAAGGTGTGGCGGTGCAGATTAGATTGCATGTCATCCAATGGCTTTTTATAATCTAATCTACGGTATATATGGTCGACTCAACCCAAACCCTCCTCTTTTTCACTATGACCTTCGGGTCAACGCACAAGTCACCTCCGGAGAATGTGAGGCATGTAATATTGCCATGTGGCGAAGATTTTCTTCAAGGTTGGAATTTTTCTGTTTGGCGAGTGTCGCCTTGGGGTTGAACGTTGAACGTTGAATAAGGCAATCAATCAACGTATAATTGACTTTGTTTCCAGTGAAATTGATTCAACCCGTACAGTACATGACTCTGATAGTTATGTGTCTATGCTACAAAGTTCGCAAATATCCAGATCTAGAGGTGGGGGATATACTTAGTTCAGTTCACATCCACAAATGCACTGGGAGGAAGGGCACGCAAAGTCGTGAATGAGAGCGCGATAAGAAGAAGGCGCGCGAAGATGTATGCCCCAATGATGAGGTTGTCAACGATATTAACGATGACTTTCACTGTAAACCAAAGTGTGTGTGGTGCGTAAAGCTCCAGTAGCTCCCCGCCGAAGAACTTGCCGAAGAAACACAATAGGAACAACGATGTCACGCCTAGGGCATCAAACCGTCCCGTAAAATTACGGAACGACGGGCCATAAAAACGGTTACGCCCCCGTACCGTCAGCGAGATTGGTTCGACCTCCAACGGCACGGTGACGGTACGGGTGAAGCCGTTTACGGGTCCCCGTAACCGGCCGTTTACGCGTAAAAGACGGGCTCACAAAATTAGCCAAAGTGAGCATACCGATGATGCCGAGAGCCTGCCACAGCATTATCAGTTCCCCAGCAACTCGCAAGTTGCCGGCCGCGCCAGTGCGGCGGGCCAAGCTCATTGCCGAGCGTGCCCGATCGGTGATCTCGACACCGGACCGGGATCAACATGCAGCCATTTTGATTAAGTTGTGAACACATTTCTGACTCTCGCAACCTTTTTGCATCGGATGCCAACGGCACTTCCTTCTGTCTTTCTCACAAGCCGTTCAAGGCCAAAACAATGTGAATTTGGGCTGAACTTGAGCTGAACTAGCACTCAAATCCAGATCAGCTTGCGAAGACCGTAAATATGGCGTAAACGGACGGTACGCACGGGACCCGTCCCGTTTGGCTCATGAGTTGGGATCTTGACGGACGGCTGCACCCGTGGCGTAAGGAAATTACACCGTATTTCTTACACCCGTGGGCGTAAAACAGACGGTTTGATGCCCTAGTCACGCCTAAAGGCGTCGCAGCGACCACCAGTGCACAGGACCGCCAAATCAGCATTTCATCTGTGGAGGGGAAGTGTGCGTTCCATGCCGCACAGTGGATGGCAACCGAAGTTGGTGCCGATGGGAAGCTGTACAAAGGTGACCTTGGCAATGACCTGCACATTGAAGCGGGTCTTGCCTGTGCCAGGATCTGTGGTGCTGAATCCGTTTGTGGACCACAACAAGGGAAATGAGGTGGATGTGACGGGGTCGAAGTCGTAGTAATCTCCCAAAAGTAAGGCTACCACGTTTCGAGAAAGCGCGATCACAGCTGCTCCCACCACCGAATAGCTCTCGGAGGGCCGATGGCTTTTCTCCGCCGAAGCAATTAATTCATTGGCAGGCCCAAGGAGAATGCACCACCAAAGCAGCCAGATGAAGATATTGACGAACTGAAATGCCAACGTTGCAACTTCGAGTTCAGTCAGCGGAAGGTGCTGCTGAACACGCATCAGCAAATCATGATGTCTGCCGTATGAAGGTCCCCTTTACGTAGCAATACGTAGCAATATGGAGGAATACATATCCGGCTTCAAATACGTAGAATACGTAGTGCTGTGTATCGCTTAGCCAGATATGTATTGCTATGTATTGCTACGTAGTGCTACGTAAAGGGGACCTTCGTACGGCAGACATCATGATTTGCTGATGCGGGCCAAGCACTGTATGGTGAACCACAGTCCCTGAAGAACTGCCAAGCCCTTAGACAACAAGTCTCCTTTGCTCTTATCTTCTATGTCCTCCACTCTGATGCCCCGGATGGCCACAAGGTATTCGGGGCGGAGTCGCAATTGTTCTTCAGTTACTATTGGATGGTGACCATCTGCCGACACAAATCCACCCATAGCGAAAAAGAAGCCGTGTGTTATGGACACGTTGTATTCTGCATGAAGTGAGAATCTAACAAGTTGAGAAGAGCATTATCTACTTACTCTCTGAGAACCACAGAGCATCAAGAAATTGTCTGGCCGCAAAACCAGCAATCAATTCTGGTGCAATGACGGCTGCCAGCATGAGGCCAAGCCTGCGCCAGGTGAGGGCCAGCTGGCCCTGTTTAGGCCCAGGGACATTCAGGTGCACCGAGACCCAAGTGCATGCAAATACGGTGGCTAAGCAGCCACCGAGGATGTTGAAAAGCGACCTGCTGTCGACATCCAGGTCGCTAGGAATAGGTGCTTCGCGAGAGCAGAGAGGGTGCCCCAAAACTGGGCAGTTTAGAGTGACTAGGTGAAGCAGGCAGAGTAGCAGGAGCAGTGGCATTCGGGAGAGCGTGGTTAGTCAGTGGGATCCATTGGGGCGCTCTTTAAGACAGCCCTAGAAGTGGCGCCTCGGCACATCATGATATTACACAGTGTTCAGAGGCTGGACCATGCTGGGTATAATACTATCACTATCACTATCACAGAGCGCAGTCCTATGGAATAGATTCCGAATCGCCGACGGACATTCGGGTGCAGTGTGCACTGAACCCAGGTGCAGGCAAGTACAGTGGCTAAGCAGCTGCTGACGATGCTAAAAAATGCCCGTCGTTGGTATCCGAGGCGCTTCTTGACATAGGCGGTTTTGAGCTGGACCAGGACCATTGCCGAGGGCTTCCTTTTGAATTTTGATTGAATAACCTGAGATCTGAGCTGCGGATGAATGAATATACAATACTGTACTATTTCGACCAGATGTTCACTATTTTTAGATTTTTGTCGACCGAGGTCGCCGATAATTTTTCTTTTGAATTATAGTCTCAATTTTTAGGCACATCAAAAAAAATCGGGTGTCACCATCACCTGAACATTTTGGTCGAAATAGTACAGTACGAGACTGATGAACAAACGAAAAGAACCTGATAGACGCCTGTCCTGAGAACAATAATGAGAATGTCTCTCTAAAAAATCAAGACTAGTACTACCTAGGGCTACATATAACGCAACACCCACGCAACACCCAATTAATGCCCGCGTATGTGACTCCGAGTCCGAGGCCGAGAAGCAATCATGAGCAGAGCAGGGAACTGTCCCACAGGGATTGCATTTAACGGCTCACAACGTGCCGGTTCCCGCGCAGACTCTCAGTCGCCAGGAGGGTTGGTTTGCGATGCTTGTGTGGCAATGCAGATTAGATTGCGTCCTAAAATGGCTCTATCTAATCTAATCTATACATGGTAGACTCGCGCCTTCTCTTTTTCACTGTAACCTCCGGAGAATGTGAGTAACACCTTGTCGAAATTTCCCTCAAGGGTTGGAATTCTTCTGTTCGGCGAGTGTCCGCCTTGCAGTTGAACGCTCGTTCTGTCGGGTCACCAGCGCTGGATGGTGATTCAAATCTCAGTGAACGAGACCCGAACTGATCAACGCACAATTGCCTTTGGGTTCAACCCGTCTAGTACACGACCCCGATAGTTATGGCCATGTCTCTATGCTACAGCCTACAAAGTTTGCAAGTATTAAGATCTAGAGGTGCGGGATATATGCGCTCCAGTTCACGTCCACAAAGGCACCGGGTGAAAGAGCGCGCAACGTTGTGAAGGAAAGCACGATGAGAAGAAGGCGCGCGAAGATGTAGCTCACAACGGCGGCACCAATGATACAGCGGAAGATAAAAACAAAAGTGGCTGACACTGACCGCATGAACATCTTTACATCCAAATGAATCCATCCCATCTTCAAGCTGAGAAAAAAGAATCCATACATGAATGTGATGGCGGAAGGCGTCACAGCAATCACCAGTGAACAGGACCGCCAAATCAGCAGTTCGGCTGTGGAGGGGAAGTGTGCGTTCCACGCCGCACAATGGACGAGGCCGAAAAGGGTCCCGACCAGGAGCTCAATCAAGATGAACCTGGAGGCGAAGTGGGTGTCCCCCTTGCTAGAACCTTCTGCGCGGAATCCGTGTGTGGACCAGTACGAGGGAACTGAAGTGGATGTGGTGAAGTCAAGATCGGAGTAATACCCCGCAAGTAAGGCGTCGGAGGTGGCAGCAGCCGCGTTCATCAGTGAACGGTTCTGGGAGAGCCGATGGCTTGGTCTGGCCAAAGCAACTAATTCATCGGCAGGTCCAAGGGTAATGGGCTGTTGAATGTCGAGGGGTTTGTGCAACCAAAGGAACCAGATGGCGAGGTTGACAAACTGAAATGCTAGTGTCGCCACTTCTATTTCAGTCAATGGAAGATGCTGCAGAAGACGGGCCAAGCACTGTGCGGTGAACCACAGTCCCTGAAGAAGTACCACGCCCTTCGACAACAAGTCTCCTTTGCTCTTGTCCTCTATATCCTCCTCTCGGATGCTCTGTATAGCTGCAAGGTATTCGGGGTGGAGACGCAACTGTTCTTCAGTGACTATTGGATGGAGGCCTGCCGACACGAATCCACCCATGGCGAAAAAAAAAGCCGTGTTTGAGGGACACATCGTATTCTGCATGAAGTGAGAATTTAGCAAGTCGAGGAGTATTGCCTACTTACTCTTCGAAAACCAGCGAGCATCAAGAAATTGTCTGGCTGCGAACCCCGCCATCAATTCTGGCGCGATGACAGCCACCAGCATGAGGCTAAACCTGTGCCAGGCTAGGGACAGCTTGCCCTGGTTGGGCCGAGGGACGTTCGGGTGCACTGAGACCCAGGTGCATGCAAATACGGTAGCTAAGCAGCCGCTGACGATGCCGAAAAGTGTCCGGGTGTCGATATCCGGATCGCAGGGAACTGGCCCTTCGCGAGAGAGGAGGCGATGGCCTGACACTGGGCAGTTTAGAGCGAGTAGGTGAAGCAGCCAGAGTGTTAGGAGTGATGGCATTCGGGGTGTGTGGCTGGTCAGTGGGATCCAGTGGGGCGCTCTTTAAGACAGCCCAAGAAGAGCCTCAGTACATCGTGATGTTACACAGGACTGCGCAGTCCTCCATGGAAGGCTGTCCTTTGTTTTGCCTGCCGAGATTAATTTCGTGAGGGAAGCGCTGTCCAATCGGACATATTCTTCAACCGCCCAATGAGTGACCGAGCGGATGACACAGTGGGGCATGGCGTCCAGGCCAGAAGAAATGGCCTTTTCTACCCGATCGGTCTCGGCAAGGTCGTAGGGGTTGGGCTGATTAGATAAGGCCTGTCAAGCGCCTCACGGTCGCCCTCTTGGGGCGCAACATTGTCGTTGTTGAGGAGACCCAAGAGGGAAGGGGTGGAGGGAATTGTGGAGGGTGAACCGACGGCTGAAACTTTCACATTGGCCGTTGCGCTGTGGGTGTAATTACCTTCTGTAAGACCGAATTTATTCCACTGCGACAGTTGGCTGTCGCAATACATAAGGTGTTCCGGCGTCATCGAACTCCGCCGAGCGGCATTGATCCATCCAAGCAATGATGCTGTTCGTTCATCACAGAGTTCAGAAGGCATGATTGAAAATATGATGACGGCGACTGACTAGAACAAGAGTTATTGTGTTTAATTCACCGGAAAATGAAGACGCACAGCTAAGCATCTGCATTTGAGTCCCGACGAAGTTCCACTCAATTCAGACTCAGAAACACTCTCAGACATAAAATATTCATTTTTTTGAATTTACAGCCGTCTGGCATCGAAGTCGCAAAAACGGGTGATCAAAGTGGTGGATGGTTGTGAGTCTTGACCACTGTAATCCTGAACTATACTGAGATACTCTCGACCATGCTTCCGCCCGTTGAGACAATCGTTTCCGAGCAATCCTGAGATGATGGTTCACGACAAGAAAGATCCGGCCGAACAAAGCCGAAAACAAAGATCGCAACCATGTTGACGACTCAACCGCGGTGAAAACAGATTCCCTGCCGAGCTATTGAAAATGCGTCTCGGTACGAGCAGCAAAAAAAGAGCTATACCATCCGGAATGAGGAGCTACATTTCGGTTGAATTGGAGAACAGCGACCTAGAAAAAGCTACATATCTAAAGCTCAATTCTTAGGATAAGACTCGGGATAAAGTATACCGACGGGGTGCCTTTCGGAACGTGCCGGGTGTAGCTACTAATACATGCGGCCTCGTAGATGTACTTTAACTACGCCTCTACCCTACCCAGCAACTAGCGACGAGCTGACCCCCGCTCCATGGGGCCGTAGATCGGTGAAGTGTACTTTGCGACTTGACAGGCAGTATCCCTTCGGTCAAATGCTTCTTTCCACTGCACATTCTCGGGACGATCAGACCAAGTATCTCGAGCTCTTTTCGGATGTGGTTGAATTGTTGAACCATTTTTGATCTGCCATCACCATTGTAATTCGTACGACATCGTGAGTAGTGTACTATGTAAGTGCACCACCAGAAAAAATCTCTGGAAGCGTCAGGATTGAAAGCGGGCACATATTTTTTCACGCAGCCAAGTTGCTGCCAAGCGCTTTTTGTGAGAGAGTCCTGTTTCGCACGATTTTGGGATCTGATGGTGACCATCGGAAAACCCCGACGAAATGTCGCGGGACCAAAATCTGACCAACGGGGTGGCACAGGGGCACTAAAAAAAGGACTGGTTCACTATCCTGCGGCTCTGAGATGTAAAAGAACAACAGGAAACCACACGACCATAAAACGGGCGGGATGCGAGGGGTTGATAAGGAAAGGCGACTACAAGCGATCTTCCGCAGTTGCCGCGCCGCATGGCATATTTCAATTCACCGGTCTTTTTCCCCCGCCTCTCTTCCTCCTCCTCCTCGACCTCCCCGCCGCCATGGCCTACTGGGCGTCGACCTCGCCATCGTACCCGCCCACCAAGCAGGCATGGACCCCGTCCACCCGCCGCCGACAGGTCCTCTGCATCTCCCTCGGCGTCCTCGCCCTCTTCCTCCTCCTCGGCGTCGCACACCCCACCACCCGCAAAATGGGCCAGGACTACTACGCCGGCGGCGACGAGCTCAACGGCGTTGCCCCTAACCCCGTCGCTACGCATCCTCCGGAGGAGCCCCTGCCGCTGAAGCTCCCCGGCCCGCCGTCGTACGAGGCGCTGCGCAAGTGGGAGGACGAGCTGCCGCAGCACAACCTCGACTTGCCCTTCCCCGAAGGCCGCACGGGGCGCTACGTCAAGTTTTCGACCCAGATGAACCTTGTTGGGTGGAATAATTGTTTGAATGAGCGGTGCGTACTGTTTTGTTTTTGGTTTGGCATGGTTCGGCGTTTTTCTTGGGCATTGGGTTTTGCGGTTGCGGCTTTCGCTTTCGCTTCGGCGCTTTGCGTGGGCTTGTAGTGGTTCAGCATTTCCTTGTTGGGACGAGTCGGGGAGTTGTTACGCTTGGCGCTGTCCTGACGCGGGGAGGGCGTCTGTCGGGAGGGCCGATTCCACAAACTCTCAATCCGCGAATTCGCGCGCCTCGTCTTCCCTTTGCTCTTCATGGGACGCCGTCGACGAAATGCTTATCTTTTCCGTCTTTCTGTCTACTTTCTCACCTCTTCCTTCGATGCTGATCAACCCCCCAGCCTAATGAATGCCCACCTCGCATACATGTCCAAACGCGCCTACGTCTTCAACGACTACGTCTGGGCCCCCGAGCACTACATGTGGCCCCTCCACCAGCAGCCTCCCAACGGCCCGCGCACGCCCCTCAACGCCATCCTCTCCGGCCCCATGGCCGGCGGGCCCTGGGACCCCTCCGACCCCGCGCCGCGCTCCATCTCCGAGCGCTGGTTCGACGTCGTGTGCCCGCAGGAGGAGCGCCGCGTCATCGTCTCCGCGGACATCAAGCCCCCGCTCGCGGACCTCCCCGGCGCGGAGGTGTTCGCCGCGTGGGAGACGCTCCTGCGCGACGCGCCGGAGCGCTGCGTCGAGATCGTGAGCGCGCCGTACGAGGTGGACAAGATGCCGCAGGTGTTCGACCTCTGGATCTGGGGCAGCGCGCGCGTCCTGTCGCTGTGGCCGTCGTTCTCGCAGTCCCCCACCTCGCGGCTCCTCGCCGCGTCGCCGATCGTGCGCGCGGCGGTGGAGCGCAACGCGTACCTCTTCAACCCGCGCGGGCCACGGCTGCCCGCGGCGCCGCGCGACTGGGCGCAGCGCACGCTCGCGATCCACGTGAGGCGGGGCGACTTCATCCAGCACTGCCGCAACCTCGCGGGGTGGGGGAGCAGCTTTTACAGCTGGGCGCAGCTCCCGCAGGTCCTCGACCAGTTTACGCCCCTGCCCGGGGACGACCCGAAGCGCGTGGAGACGATGATGGGGCATTGTTTGCCGGATAACGCGCAGATCATCAAGAAGCTGCACGATGTGCGGGAGGATTATATCAACAACTCCACGGACTCGGGCAAGGACGGACGGGTGCTGGACGTGCTGTACCTCCTGACGAACGAGCAGGGGCCGTGGCTCGACGAGCTCAAAGTCTCGATGAAGGGCGCGGGGTGGAGCACGATTGTGACGAGCCGGGATTTGCTGCTGGATGTGGAGCAGGAGGAGGTGGGGATGGCGGTGGATATGGAGCTGGCGCGGAGGGCGGCGGTGTTTATAGGCAACGGGGTGAGTGTCTGTCTTTTCTATTGTTTTTTTTTTTTGGTGTTTTTTCGGAGCGCGCTTTCTAATCGCCCGCATCGCTGCACGCTTTTTTTCTCTGCATCTGATGTTTGGGTGGGGCTTGAAGCGATGCGATGCCTTGTTTTGCGTGGCATGTCGCGAGGAGTGCTGACCTCATTTTTTCTTTCAGTGGTCCTCATTCACGAGCAACATCATCCACCAGCGGCTCGTCGACGGGCGGGAGCCGCTCAGTATTCGCTTGACGTAGAGTGCGCAGCGCGTTGCATTGATTCGTACACGACATGAGCACGAGACACGACGTGCGATGCGCGAGACGCGAGACACGATACCCTATGATGACTAGAGGAGACTAGAGGAGCGTCGAGGAGGAGACTGGTCGCTATGATCATAAAAGTATGCGGCCGGCGGCGACGGCGCCGCCGCCGTCGGAGCCGGAGCAGAATGTGTAGGAGGGGAAGCGCGCCGAGTGTGTACGGATACCCGTTTTTATTTAGAGTACATATTGGCATCAGCCGTACATAGCGGGTATTAATTGGGTGTAGGTAGGGCTTGGGCAGTGCATTGCATTGTATGTTGTTTTGATTTAATTTCAAAGAGCGAGGCGGGGCTGAGGCACGGGAAGTCCCCACCCTCCCAACGCGAGGATAAGGATGGATTGGAATCGGTGAAGGAGGTGGAAACGAGCACAACGCCTCCAGCTCCGCCCACAGTCGTCTCGTCAACAACAACCCCAAGCCTAGGTAAAGCGCCGAATCAACGCAAGCGACATTCGTCTCGCCTCGTTCCGCAGAACAAGGCAAAGAAACGCCGAGACAAACGCCAGATCGGACCAAAACGCAAAACCAGATCCAAGCAAAGCGAAAGGCAAGACACGCACCGCACCGCTCATTCAAACAATTATTCCACCCAACAAAGTTCATCTGGTTCGAAAACTTGACGTAGCGCCCCGTGCCGCCCTCGGGGAAGGGCAGGTCGAGGTTGTGCTGCGGCGGTTCGTCCTCCCTAGCGAAAGGGTTAGGCGCAAACGCCGCTGAGCTCGTCGCCGCCGGCGTAGTAGTCCTGGCCCATTTCGCGGGTGGTGGGTGTGCGACGCCGAGGAGGAAGAGGGCGAGGACGCCGAGGGAGATGCAGAGGACCTGTCGGCGGCGGGTAGACGGGGTCCATGCCTCCTTTGTGGGCGGGTACGATGGCGAGGGTCGACGCCCAGTAGGCCCGGCGGGGAGGTCGAGGAGGGGGAAGAGAGAAAAAGACCGGTGAATTGAAATATGCCATGCGGTGCGGCAACTGCGGAAGATCGCTTGTAGTCGCATTTCCTTATCAACCCCTCGCATCCCGCAGGATAGTGAACCAGCCCTTTTTTTAGTGCCCTGTGCCACCCGTTGGTCAGATTTGGTCCTGCGACATTTTGTCGGGGTTTTGCGATGGTCACCATCAGATCCCAAAATCGTGCGAAACAGGAAGGAAGGAAGGAAGTTGTATACCGGCGCGGTCCCGTTAAGAAACACTCTCTCGAAAAAAGCGCCTTGGCAGCAACTTGGCTGTGTGGAAAAAGATTGCCCGCTTTCAATCCACTCTGGTGCTTCCAAAGATTTTTTTTAGTGGTGCACTCGGTGTGTTCGTCGTAATTCCAATAGTGATAGCAGATCAAAAATAGTTCAACAATTCAACCACGTCCGAAAAGAGCTCGAGATACTTTGTCTGATCGTCCCGAGAAGTGGAAAGAGCAGAGCATTTGACCGAAGGGATATTGCCTGCCAAGTACACTTCACCGATCTACGGCCCCATGGAGCGGGGTTAGCTCGTCGCTACTAGTAGTTGCTGGGTAGAGGCGTAGGTAAAGTACATCTGCGAGGCCACATGTATTAGCTACACCCGGCACGTTCCGAAATGGACCCCGGCGGTATGTTTTATCCTGAGTCTTATCCTAAGAATTGAGCTTTAGATAGCTTTTTCTAGGTCGCTGTTCTCCAATTCAACCGATGTCTAGCTCCTCATTCCGGATGGTATGGCTCTTTTTTGCTGCTCATAACCGAGGCGCATTTTCAATAGCTCGGCAGGGCGCAATTATTTGTTTCAACGTGGTTGAATCGTCGCGGCTTTGTTCTTGTCGTAAACCATCATCTCAGGATTGCTCGGAAACGATTGTCTCAACGGGCGGAAGCAAGGCTGGTCAAGAGTACAAAATGCGGGCAAGATAATTATATTGATACTGGAGATAGTGGCCTAATTTTCGGCGGGCGGAGGAGGCTGGTCCTGCTCGGAGAAAAATGCCCGTATGTAAACGGGAATTGAGAACCAAACAAGTACACACGGCACGTTGTCCGATCGGCCAATGCCCAGGCCATGATTCCCAGTGAAAAGTCCGCGAGATCGGGAGAGATCATTTGAGTTCGCAGTGCACATCAATTGATGAAGCGGAATCGGCTGAAATTATGAGAGACGAATTGAGCAGGCCCACACTCGCAGCTCAATCGATCGCGCCGTACCTCTCCCCTCATCGGCCAGTTCACTAGCTTGAAAGTCGACCGCATGGTGAGGCATCCAGTGACAGCTGCTGTGACAGCTGCCAGCGCATTCTTTTCACCCACCACCACCCTCTTCCCCTCTCCTCCCATAACTCGAGGACAAAAAGTTTGGCACCTGCACCACGCACGGCATGGCGTGAGGCGTACACCGTATGCATCGGAGTACGTCTTCTCGTTTCCCTACCGTTACTCTCGCTTCCCTCTTCCCTCTCCCCTTGTCGTGCCATTCTGCATTTCATCCTTCTAATGCACATATGTATTAGTTTGGTATTAGTGTTATTCGTCCTTCTCCTCCACACCTCCTCACCTTACCGCAAACGCTCCGCATGCCCCTTTCAAACATCAATGACTTCTTCTCCGCTGCAGAAACACTATCCTGTATTGCGCGCTTGCACACACAGCCGGCCTCGAGCCGTCCACGAGATGTCGCCGATGTTCGACGCAGCGTGCACCTTCTCTCCCCATTGCAGAGCGCCAAAAAGAAACCACGAGGCGGTGAGGAGGGAGCGAAGCAGATAATGATAGGGAGGGAGGAAGCCGTAGATGCTTGTGGGTCGCAGCCGAGCTTCGAGACTTCGACATCCGCCGGGGGAGGGGGGGGGGGGACGTCGCCGCTGTTGGACGCAGCCCGCAAAGCGGGAGGTGGGGTGTCCACCTTCCCTTCCCGTTACAAAGCGCGAAAGCGCTGTGCATATGAGGATGGGGAGCGAGGAAGCTGATTGCATACTCATGTCGCCGTTGGGTAAGCATCCCGTTCTCGAATCATGCGTGCCTGCTGATACGTTTACAGAGTAGCCGACAGAGCAGATGTGTGATGCGGCGACTGCTACGAGTCCGAGTCAGGACGGGCGCTGTCTCGGTAGACCACGATGGTACGTTTCCCTCCTCCCGCTCTTTCCTTCTCCAATTCTTTGCGTACAATTTTCCGCGCGCTCGACTTTCCTGCTCATCTGGGGTACTTCGTGCTCGTCCCAAATCTCGTCTTTTCTTTTCTCTATCCCTATCTCTATCTCCTCCCTCATCGAGCTACTCCCTTGCTCATCGCCGCCTCTTCACAGGCTCAAGCACGATCCCAGTGGTGCAATTATGATGAGGTGTGCAAGCACGTGCTGAAGCAGGGAGGGAGGGAGGGAGTATAAGTGTAGTGGGAAGGCGGGAGCATGGGGGTGCAGGATTTGCGAGAGGAGACGACGCGCGTTGGCATTGTGTTCTTCTTCCGCACCGCTCTTCCCTGCGTAGCCCGCGCCTCCATGCTTGTGTGCCGCCCACACTTTCTGCGCTGTCCGCGCCCGCCTCCTGCGCCCGTACTCTTGCCCCGCCCGCGCCTCCGCCGTCAGTCGCGGAGGGAGTGGAGCCCGCGCACATTGATACCACCAGCACCAACGCCAACACCGCGCCGCACGCATGGCCGTTGTTTGAGGACATTCGTAAATGCACCAACACGATTATGGGACTAAGCGCTGCAGTCTAGGGATATATGGCAATAATGAGGTTGAAGTATTTACATAGTAGCTTTTAATACAACTCGTTTTTACTCAAACAATCCCGCTCTTCGTCTGAATAAACATTTCAGTTCATCTCAATCTATTCCATTCTGTGGATCGATGCACTGTTGGTCGGAGAGCAATTAAACGAGATCGTTTGAACTTTGGCGCTTAATAGCTCAACTGAGCTCGCACAATACCGAGAATCAGTGCCACAATTGTGATCCTGCGAGTTGTTACGAGTTGCGGTGAGCCCGTCTGTCAAAGTCTCGTTCTAACTCACATAATCTCACATGATCTCGCGGACTTTTGACTGGGCATGATTGCCGCAGACGTTTTGTGTCAACCCCGCCAAGACACCCGCCCATGCCCGACGTTGTCGACGACTCTCTGTGGGCATCGTTCGCCTGGCTCTCAAACCCGGCACGTCCACGTTAACCTATGCGAGGATGCACGCCGCACACCTTCGCCGGCGGGTATTCGATATCTAGTCGCCTGTATCTTCTAAATCTTGCTAGTTTGCTTGTATTCTGCGTGTCAAAAACCCGCTCATCTCCTAGAGTGCGATGTTATCTCAACTGGCCACTCTACTTCCAAGTCTCCCACTACCGAAATGAACCGTGCCATGGATAACCATTGAGCTTTGCCGTTAGAACGGCACCCTGGCGTGATACCTGCCGATCTCCAGCCTAAACTACTGTCGAAGATCTATGTTAGACTCAAAGGCTCTACTGTGGCTGTTGGCGCCAAGGACCTTGCAGAGGACTCAGAACTGCACCGGCCTGTGTTACACGTGTAATACATGGCTGTGCCATTCCACGTGTAATACACCTAGACTCTTCTTGAGCTGTTTTAAAGACTGCCCCACTGCATCCCACTGGCCCGCCACTCTCCCCCAAATGCCATCGCTCCTGATACTCTTGCTCCTTCACCTAGTCGCTCTAAACTGCCCAGTGTGGGGTCATTTACTTCGCTCCCGCGAAGAGCCAATTGCTTGTGACCCGGGTGTCGACACCCGGACGCTTTTCAATATCATCAGTGGTTGCTTAGCCACCGTATTTGCGTGTACATGGGTCTCGGTGCATCCGAATGTCCCTGGGCCCGGTCAGGGCAAACTGGCCCGCGCCGGGCGTAGGCTTGGCCTCATGCTGGTGGCCCTTATAGCACCCGAATTAATGGCGGGGTTTGCAGCCAGACAGTTTCTCGATGCTTGCTGGTTCTCAAAAAGTAGGTAGGTGACGTTTCTCTCGCGTCGCTAGATTCTCACGTCATGCAGAATACAATGTGTCCCTAACGCACAGCTTTTTTTTCGCCATGGGTGGATTCGTGTCATCCGATGGCCACCATCCTATAGCAACTGAAGAACAATTGGATCTCCACCCCGAATACCTTGCAGCTATATGGAGCACCAGAGTGGATGATATAGAGGACAAGAGCAAAGGAGACTTGCTGTCGAAGGGCTTGGTACTTCTTCAGGGAGTGTGGTTCACTGCACAGTGCTTGGCCCGTCTTGTGCAGCATCTTCCACTGACTGAACTAGAAGTGACAACACTGGCATTTCAGTTTGTCAACCTCGCCATCTGGTTCCTTTGGTTGCACAAACCCCTCGATGTTCAACAGCCCATTATCCTTGGGCCTGCCGATGAATTAGTTGCTTTGGCCAAGCCAAGCCATTGGCCCTCTCAGAACTGTTCACCAATGAACTTTGCGGCTGCTGCTACCTCCGCCACCTTAAGCTTACTTGGGGGGCATTACTCCGATCTTGACTTCACCACATCCACTTCAGTTCCCTCGTACTGGTCCACACACACATTGGGCACAGAAGTTCCTGGCAAGGGCGACACCCGCTTCATCTCCAGGTTCATCTTTATCGAGTTCCTGGTCGGGACCCTTTTCGGCCTCGTCCACTGTGCGGCCTGGAACGCACACTTCCCCTCCAGAGCCGAGCTGCTGATTTGGCGGTCCTGTTCACTGGTGATTGCTGCGACACCTTCCATCATCACATTGATATATGTTTTTTTTTTGTCAGGTGGAAGATGGGATGGAATTTGGATGTAAAGATGTTCATGTGGTGGTCAGTGGCAGATGCTTCTGATTATATCCTCAACTGTATCATTTGGGCCGCCCTTGGGGCCTACATCTTTGCACGCCTTCTTCTCATTGTGCTTTCTTTCACAACGTTACGTGCTCTTCCTCCCGGTGCCTTTGTGGACATGAACTGGAGTGCATATATCCCACACCTCTAGATCTAGATACTTGCAAACTTTGTAGGCTGTACCATAGGGACACAACTATCGGAGTCGTGTACTAGACGGGTTGAATCAATTTCGCTGGACCCAAAGTCAATTGTGCATTGATCGGTTCGGGTTGCATTCACTGAGGGATTTGAATCACCATCCAGTGCCGGCGACCCGACAGAACGAACTTGCCGAAACCATAGGTTCCCAGCTTGACCCAAAAGTTCGAACAAATGCGCCAATTGTGAATCCACACTGAACCTCCGAGGATGTTGTGCAACATACAGCCATGCGTTCAACTGCAAGGCAACACTCGCTGAACAGAAAATTTCCAACTCTTGAAGAAAAGTTCGACAAGGCATTACGTGCCTCACATTCTCCGAAGTTCCTTGACCTGGAGGTATTCCAAGGGTGATGGCAGATCAAAAATGGTTCAACAATTCAACACGTCCAAAAAGAGTTCGAGATACTTTGTCTGATTGTCCCGAGAATGTGCAGGAAAAAGCAGAGCATCTGGTCAAGAATTGGGAGACTAAATAGCTTTCTGTGTCTGGATCATTCTTCTCCACTTAAATGCTATCTAGTTCCTCATTTGTTAATAGAGGGGTTGTGCAAAAGCCGCATGCGACCCATACGGCTTTTTGTGCCTTGTGCAGATTATTATGTGTTTCCTCCAAGTCAGAATACATCCTGTCCCGTGGAAGACAATACCACGGAGGTGCACAGTCCATACCTGAGGCTTCTCGAGAAGGAGCAACGGCACAATGCTGCCATTTTTGACGTCATCATTTTGATGTATTGCCGTGATCCTGTCAAGAGCACCTCGGCACGCAGCCCTTTTGGCCACTGCACCTATAGCAAAAGCCAATGTGGTATGTCTTTATAGCACGATGCTTTGGGGTTCGCAATAGTTCTCAGAAAGAAATTGGGAGGGAAAAAGCTGCATGTGGCTTTGCACAATGGTCAAAAGCCACATGCGGCTGTTGCGCAACCCCTCTAATGAAGTATGGCTCTTTTGTGCTGCATATAGGCGCATTCCCGGTCCGCAGGGAGTAATAATTGTTATTTCAACATAGCGATCTTTGTTTTCGGCTTTGTTCGGCCGGATCTCTCTTGTCGTAACCATCATCTCAGGATTGCCTCGGAGTCGGAAACGATTGTTTTCTCTACGCACGGGAGCAAGCGTGGTCGAGAGTATCTCAGAATAGTTCTTATCACCCATCTTTGCGACTTGCCAGACGTACATCACCATCGTTATTTTAATAGATGTCAGTGGCGCGCACGCTGGCCCGATGTGCCGGTCTCCAAAATTGGTCTCAGGTTCTTCTCGTTTCTTCACCACTCTGAATTATCTAGGCTGATATATTGCCTTCGAGGCTCCTACCAACAGACTGTCTGTGCCCTGCTATTTTTTCTGCCTCTATACGACTTGAGATATAGGTTCGTGTGAGCGCTAGTGAATCCATCATAGCTGACTTCTCCCGTTTCTTCAATCAGACTGCTTCTCTCGTTTCTTCAATTAGGCTCGAGGTTCCCAGCAACAGCTTAACAGCTCCTGTGTAATAATGCAGACCTTTTCCGGCACTGGCAGCTTGTTCAAAAGGAACCCCACGGTAATGCTCCTGCTATCTCTGGTCTACCAACTCGCTCGAAACCGCCCATGTCGGGAAGCGCCTTGGATATCAACAACCGACGGGCACTTTTCAGCATCGTCAGCAGCTGTTTAGCCACTGTATTTGCCTGCACTTGGGTCTCAGTGCACCCGAATGTCCCTCGGCCCAGCCAGGGAAATCTGGCTCTTACCTGGCGCCGGTTTTACCTCATGCTGGTGGCCATCATTGCTCCTGAATTAATGGCGGGGTTCGCGGCCAGACAGTTTCTCGATGCTTGCTGGTTTTCAAAGAGTGGGTGACACTTTTTATCGGCTCGCTAGATGCCAGTGCTCACTTCGCAATCCAGAATACGACGTGTCCATCACGCAAGGCTTTTTCTTTGCTATGGGGGGATTTGTGTCGGCAGATGACCACCCTATAGCAACTGAAAAACAATTGGGTCCCAAATACCTTGCGGCTATACGGAACATCCGAGTGGAGGATATAGGACAAGAGCAAAGGAGACTCGTTGTCGAAGGGCGTGGTACTTCTTCAAGGACTGTGGTTCACCACACAGTGCTTGGCTCGTGTCCAGCAGCACTTTCCGTTGACCGAACTCGAAGTTGCAACGCTGGCATTTCAGTTCGTCAACATCTTCATCTGGCTCCTTTGGTGGCACAAACCTCTCGACGTGCAACAACCCATTTCCCTTGGGCCCGCCGATGAATTTATGACTTGGACGGAACCAAGAATTGATCGTCGGGCTCGGGCTGCTAGTTATGTACTTGTGAGAGATTGCACTTTCGACCCCATGAGGGCCACCTCCGTTCCGTCGTTCCGGTCTACACATGGGTTCCGCGGTAGCCAAGAAGCTGCCGGCAAAGGCGACGTGCGCTTCGTCTCCATGTTCACTTCCGTTCAGTTTCTTGTCGGGACTGTTTTCGGCGCCATCCACTGTGCGTCCTGGAACGCGCACTTCCCCTCTGCAGATGAAACGCTGATCTGGCGGTCCTGTTCACTGGTGGTTGTCGCGACGCCTTTTGGCGTCGCATTGTTGTTCATATCAGCTGCGCTCGGTTCGAAGATATTTCGCGCCCATTCGATCCACGGGAAGGTACTTGGGTCGCTTGGGGACTTGGTCTTTTATATCATTGCTGTGGCCTACATCGGCGCGCGACTTCTTCTCATCTTGCTTTCCGTCACCACGTTGCGCGCTCTTCCACCCGATGTCTTCGTAGACGTAAACTGGAGCATGTATATCCCGCACCTCTAGATCTGGATTCGTCCTTCGATTACTGGAGCACTTTGTATGTACACTGAAATAAATGCCGTTCTTTCTCCCTCTGAAAGCCCCTCGTTTACTTCTGAGTCCTCCTGTTCAATGTAAACCCTCGAAGAGCATAATCCTTGCGAGTAAATCTCACTGACGTTGACACTATGGATCGACAAAGAAGGACACCAATCGAGTGTGTTGGCGGAGGTCGTCTACGCTCTTGCGAAACAGCACTAGAAGAAAGAGTTAACGTTAGGCCGGAAAGACCGTTCAGAGGGCCCTGACATACCTTCCGGTCCCGGATCTGGTTCCCCGCTGCGAAATTGGCGAGAGAAACCAATAGTAAGATGCTGGAGGCTTCCTGCGATGCTATTCAAAAATCTGCCAACGCTGCCATTAACGACGATCTCGTGGCGCTCTATTTCTTGCATTTCCACGGTGCTGCAAGCAAGGTTGACGTTGGGTGCAGCAAAGATTTCGAGGAATTCCGCCCTGGGACATGCCGATAGACGCAGCTTGCGGATAGAACCTGCGTGCGAATAGACAATCCGAGTCGGCGCCGACGAAGGGACCCATGAAACCGACACAATGGCCAGCGATGTCAACGATGGGCACATCTCGAGCATGCTGAATACCTGGCCCGCCGAGTCGAACGCGACTCGAACCAGGGCGAGTTCCGATAATGCGGGAAGGTGTGGCAGGAGAGTATGCACGGGTTGCACCCCGAGGTTCTGACAATGGTCGAACGTGAGGGATGACACTGAGGTCAACCTAGCGAGTGTGGAAAAGGCTGGGGTAAATGCTCCCGGTGCGCGATCCAAATCCTCCAGGGTGAGCTGGGCTACAAATGGAGCGAACGTGCAAGAATCGGTGGCCAGCATGTCAAGGAAAGGGAGGAATTGGGGATACATCAACCGCTTCCAAGTGCGCCTGAGGGCGATGTCTGAGAAAAGGTGGAACCTGGTCGCCGGAACCCATGCCCAGCAGACCAGGCTGCACTGCCATAACGACGGCTTGTCGTCGTGCAGGCAGTCGAGGATGTAATCTGTGAGTTCTTGGGGCAAATGAAGCATTTTGGATGTAGTGAACTTGGAGGGTTCAGGGAGGCCGCGGGTATTGGTTTTTCAAAAAGAGGAAGCCAGACTTATAAAAGATCCGTTGTACCCACGAAATTTTCGGTGAGCAGCAGCAAGTGTCAGTTTGAGTCAGAAGCGAGAACCGATCGCGAAGCGGACCCGATGCTTTGACACACCTAAAATTCAACAAGATCATAGTCAATGGTTCGGAGCCGCCAAGGACCATGCTCAAAGACTGATACATATCACATTTTTATCGACCCCTATTGCTGACTAGCTGTCAATGCCATCCACGCATCTTCAGCAGAAGTGTCTGTGCATATCAGAGCGTGAAGAGGAGCCTAGTAAAGTCCGAACTCACATCCATAGAGTTTGCCTACAAAGGCCTGATAATCGAACCTGCCCAAATAGTGAGAAGTAAGGCCATCGCAATAACTGGATTCACTTACGGTCCTGCAATCTTCTGCTCCTCCTCGGTGAGCAGTCCCCCTACCCGGCGGCATGCAATCTGAACCATGTGTGCGTGGGGTATACGGATCGTCTCGAATGATTCGAGTGCGGCGGGTATCTGCACCGCAGACGTCAAACTCCGAAGGAAGTAGTCGAGCGCCTCGCCGTCCTCGATGGCAATGTTGCATCCCTGTCCGAAATCGGTGCAGAGCTAAGTAAATACTGGTGGATGCAAGGCAAAGTGCGCACGAGGGGTAACGGCATGCGCCGCGTCGCCAATGAGAATTGCCTTGCCCGAATGCCATTTCATGAGCTGCGCCAGATCGCGGATGCACCATACGTCCCGTGTCGTGGCGCTGGTGAGCAGGTTCCGGAGGCTGGGGTGGAATTCGCGAAAGTCGCGCGCCGCCCGCTCCGCTGATAATACTGCTCCCGCTCTGCACAAACTGGGCAACCCAGTCGTCCTCGGGGTGGTAGGCCACTACTTGGAGGTTCTCCGTGTCTGCGGGGGGGAAAAGGACGCGCGTGCGAGGGTCGCTGCCGTGAAACGAGCCCATGCCCGACTTCTCGCCGACTGCGAACGCCAGCACAGGATCATCGCGCAACAGACTGGTGGGCACCGTGCATTGGTACGCAGCTACTCCTGTTGGTACCGCCGCAGCGGCATGAACGGAGCTTGAATTCGCCGACAACACAGTAGCTCGCACGGCGGAATTGATTCCATCGGCACCCTGGGTTTCCCCACTTAGAAAGGTGTTTTTTTTTCAGGTAAAGTGAGGACTCACAATGATCAAGTCTCCACGATAGATTTCACCACTTTCAGTCGCAATGGTCCCGCCCACAACGTCGACTACAGTGATCTTGACCTCTTCAATAATCCAGGCGGGTTTTCCGGGTTTTCCAGGCCGCCCATCTTCGGTGGCCAACCTGTGCAATGCTGCGTGTAGCTTGGATCGACGAGTAAATATAGTGTTTGCACCACTGATATTTCTAGTCAGTGTCATATTCAACAGGAAGAAAGGAACAAACAAGCGTGCAAGGCTCTCGGAAAGACTCTCGCTGGCGACTCTTCCATCAGCACCACCGCGCCACACCTGTGAAATAGTTGAGTAGAGTCAATGAAACTGATCGCAACTTACATAGGTCATCGTAGATGCTTTCAGCTCAGAGTCTTCGATTCCTTGATCTAGCAGCAGTCGATGAGTCTGTAGAAGTGCTGATAAAGTTCCCGAATATTTCAATCGTCAATTTGGGGACGAACATTGGGGGCAATTGACATCGCATAATCGTTTTTCGAAAAGTCGAGCTTGAAGCGCTCTAGGACCTGTGGGATTACTTTCAGTTAAAAGGTATCAGGTCACGGTGGCGAATTGCTTCTCACAGTAACATTGTGTTTCTGGCGGAGAAATGAGGCAGCAGCCAAGCCAGCCAGTCCTCCGCCGACAATGAGTATTTGGAGTTTGGAATCTGAGGCCATAGATAGAGTAGACCCGTAAGAATTTGTCGAGCTTGGTCGAGGTATGAGCACTCGATGGACGCACAGAGTCAAAGTCAGGGCCGGTATCTCGTTTTAGCAAACACGTGGAGAGTAGTTAGAGGGGATCGATACTATCTCAGTCTGAGTCAATGATCTGGAGCCGTCAAGGAGCCGGTGCGGTGATACTTGACAACCAGAGAGGGAGTCAGAAGGGCCCCCGAGAACAGGTAGAATCATTCTGCGAAGGTAAAAAGTTTGTACGGTAATTCGGAATCTTTCGTTGACTCTGCGATGGTCATGTAAGTTAAGGCCCCAAGGAACCTGCCATCGAGCCACTGGCAGGCTCATGTTCGGCGCCGCTCCTGGTTCGTATGATGAGTTGATGATGAGCGGTTCCGGGTTGACCAAACGTCGACAACCAATCGACAACAATCGGCCGAAGGCCCGAGGCCCGAAGCCGGCCGCTTCTCTCCTAACTCCATCTTCAAGCTTGGATATTCAGCCTAACCGTTGCTCGAGCAAGCCAACGTTATCCATTGCAGGTCCGAGTGGTCACCGCGATGCTCTGTCTGACGCCGAATTGACCACCACTACAGTCCCACTCTACACAAACGCCACCAAAAAAAGAAAACAGAAAAAACCATGGCCACTCGCACCGAGTCGAGTCGCACGTCAATACGTACTTTTTCTGCCCAGGAAACCGAGAGGACCAAAGGGCTCTCAATGACGCAGATCAAACATCTCATCCAAGAATCCGATTCAAAGATAGCCTCCCTCGAAAATGAGATTGCCGCTCTCGAGTCTGAGTCGCAAATTCAAATTGCGACGGTCACAGAGCTACGCGACCGCGAGCAGGCCACCTGTGCCGCCCTCCGATCTCTGGTCGCCCCAATTCGCACGCTTCCGGTGGAACTATTCGCAGAAATCTTCGTGCTCTCGGCGCAGCAGTCGACGCCATTCTATTCCAGTGTCAGTACTATCAAGGACGCCTTTCGAGTGTCGCACGTCTGCGGGTATTGGAGACAGATTGCGAGCGGCACTCCACGGCTCTGGGCCAGACCCATCGGGGTGTCTGTCCTCCGGTGGAATGGACGGGCTCGCTCGGATGAACTCTATGCAGATGGTTTGCGCGCGTGGTTTGCGCGCTCGACACCTCTCTCTGTTCCTGTTGTCATTACGGGATTTTGGGACATCAAGTCGATGCCGGAGACCGGTTCTCGTGTAACGGGAGAATTGCGACGCATTGCCTCTCGCTGGGGCACCTTGCAGGTAATGTGCCAGGGAATTCTGGCTTCATTCCTGATGCAGCTTACGGCGGGGGTCAAGCTGGACTCTCTGGAGGAGCTGGACCTCCCACCGATAAAGGCAGATGTTCCCGACTTCGACCCTGCAGTCATAGTGGCGTTCGCGACGGCTCCTCGCCTTCGAAAATTGACGATGTTTTTAACCTACTCATTGGCAATTCCTATGCCATGGACCCAGCTCACCGACATCAATGTGATCGACCGTCGAGAGCCTGACCTTTTCCTCGACATATTTGCTCAGTGCTCAAATCTCGTCAGGGCAAGTGTCAGGATCGAGGGATGGTCCGTTCTCCCCCCTGCAAGAAGCGATATCATGGCCCTCAACCACCTCCAATTCCTTACGCTCACCTTTTCCCCAAAGGGCGTACATGTGATGCCATTCTTCACGCGCCTTTCTGCTCCAGCACTAGATCACCTACGCCTACACATGGAGAGCCACGACGGCGCTCAGTGGGACGAAACCACGTTCACGGCTTTCCAGCTGCGCGCGCCGAATATCACTCGGCTTGACATCAAAGGCTACGGCTCACGTATCGAATCCACTGCTCTCAGGGCCGCCCTCATCCATGCACCATCACTGACGCACCTGTCGGTCGACCACTGTTCGCACGCGATTGATGACGCCCTCCTCCGTGCCCTGCACTACACAGACGACGAGCAGCCTCTGGTGCCGCGCCTCTACAGCCTGTCCTTCATAAACTTGACCGGAAACAGGTTGTCGGAAGATCTGCTGGCGAGTATGCTGGCTTCGCGGTGGTGGTCGGATGTGGAGCTGGCATCGCGCTCCCGACCGCCTGCTGTTTCCCGCTGGAGTCGTCTTCAATTTGGTGGAACAACAAATTCGCACTTGCGCTTCAGTCAGAGCTTTCGAGATCTGACGCATGAACTATACCCGGTTCGGTGGTATATATGAAACATATGTGAGGTCTTTATCTGAATGCAAAAATCCTTCTCACTACTTCTTTCAACATTAGGTATGTTCAAAGCAGCGGCTTCTGCGGCAGCCGCAGCTGCAGAAGGTCCTCATGGCATTCCGCGTTGACTTGAACCATGGTACCCATCTGCCGGTTCAAAATCCAAATACAAGAAAAAAATTGTGCGACCGAGAATATATCATCTCTACGCTTGAGGTTACATTTTTCTTGGATGAAGCAAACAGTGAGAAACAAGGCCATCGCAATAATGGATTCGCTTACGGTCCTGCAATCTTCCGCCCCCCCCCCCCCGGTGAGCAGTCCCCCTACCCGGCGATATGCAATCTTAACCATGTGTGCGCGGGTCGAACGATTCGGGTGCGGCGGGTATCAGTGCCGCGGACGTCAGACTCCGGAGGAAGTAACTGAGCGCCTCTCCATTTTCGATCCCAAGGTAAGTAGATACTGGTGGATGCAAGGCAGAGTGCGCACGAGGAGTAACAGCATGCGCGGCGTCGCCAATGAGGATCGCCCTGCCCGAATTACATTTCGGGAGCTGCACCAGATCGCGGATGCGCCACACATCCCGCGTCGCGGCGCTTGTGAGCAGCTTCTGGAGGCTGTGGTGAAAGTCGCGAAAGTCGTGGGCCGCCGCTCCGCTGGGATATCCTTGATGATGCTGCTCCCGCTCTGCACGAACTGGGCAACCCAGTCGTCCTCGGGGTGATAGGCCACCACTTAGAGATTCTCCGCGTCTGCAGGAAAAAAAAGGACGCGCGTACGGGAGTCGCTGCCGTGAAACGAGCCCATGTCCGACTTCTCGCCGGCTGCGAACGCCAGCACAGGACCATCGCGCAACAGACTGGTGGGCACTGTGCATCAACGTTGTGCTTCTGGCGAAGAAATGAGGCAGCAGCCAAGCCAGCTAGTCCTCCGTCGACAATGAGTATTTCGGGTTTGGAATCTGAGGTCATAGATGGAGTAGACCCGTAAGCTTGGTCGGGGTATGGGCGCTCGATGGAAGCACAGAGAGTTGGGGCCGGTATCTCGTTTTAGCAAACACGTGGAGATCTAGAGCAGTTAGAGGGGATCGATGTGACTGAGTGAATAGTCTGGAGCCGCCGCGGCAAGGAGCCAGTGCGGTGATACTGACAACCAAGCTCAGGCAGAGACAATGGGCCGTTGGAGAGACATTCAAGGTGTTCGAACGGCCACTGAGAGCAGGTAGAATCATCTGCGAAGGTTTTTAAAAAATTGAAAACCCGTTTGCCGCTTCAAAATACAGAGAAAAATTGTGCGACGGAAATACATCATCTCTATCCTTTAGGTCTCACTTGTCGTCGATAAAGGGGGTTGAACTTGTGTTGAACCCTCGGTTTTGGTTGAGAAGCGGACGTCACTGTTCACGGGACCGTGACTTACGCGTCCAACGGTCCATCACGCGGTCATCATGCATGTGGCAACTTGCCCCTTTTAAATCGAAGCAAAGAAGCTACTGCTGCGTCTTATCCACATCCTACATCTACGACACCCGATGCTCTACAGGCTCCCTCTTGTATTAGCTGTGATTCCCCATGCTCTCGCCTTGTGGCCGATTCCACGAACGTTAAAGACTGGCACCGACTTTCTGGTACTTTCTCCTCAGTTTACTATCGCCGTGAATGTGGCAGATCCACCCCAAGATCTCCTCGATGCCGTCTCGGAAACAAAGGGTTTCCTAAATAACGATAAGCTCCAGGTTCGTGCGCGTGGCCTGTGTCAGTCTGTCGAAAACTCACTTGTTCAAGCGTCTCGTGGTTGGACGCGGCTCCTCCGATGCCGTCGGGGTGAAGACCGCCAAAGCGTTGCCCAGTCTGACGCTGACGCTGCAGAGCACCCACCCGGTCCTCCCTATTTCGGCCGAGGCTGTGAAGGATATCGCCAACCGCTCGGAAGGGTACACCCTCTCTATCCCCAGCGACGGAAAGCCTGCCGTGTTGTCTGCAAACTCGACTCTTGGGCTTTTCCGTGGCTTGACGACTTTTGCGCAATTCTGGTACGATCTCGACGGCGTAACCTACACGAATGTAGGCCCGGTGAGCATACTCAACGATATTCCGGCATATGTAAGTCGCCCCTTGGCCTTTGCAGATGTATTTTCTCAGTGACACCACAGCCGTACCGTGGCTTCATGCTCGACACCTCACGCAATTTGCAAGTCCCATGACCCTACATTTCTAAATTTAAAGTTAACCCTTCGGACGATTTAATTAGCTTTCCGGTCGCAGATGTGAAGCGCACTTTGGATGCGATGAGTTGGGTCAAGGTAACAGTTTAAACTAAAAGCAATTCAAGCCATTCGACTGAATTTTGAACTTGAACAGATCAACACGTTCCATTGGCACATTGTCGACTCGCAATCGTTCCCTCTGTCCCTCCCCGACTTCCCGGAACTCGCCCAGAAAGGCGCCTACTCCAGCAACGAGCTGTATTCCCCCGCCGACGTCCAAGACATTGTTTCCTACGCAGCATCGGTATGTCTTCTGTTCTCGCTGGTGAATTTGCTTGCTGACTCCCTCCATCAGCACGGAATTGACGTCCTCATGGTCAGTGTTGAACTAGATATGTTTTCCATTATAGCCAACTAAATAAACTATTGCAGGAAATCGATAGCCCAGGCCACACCGCTATCATCGCTGAGTCACACCCAGAGCACATCGCATGCCCCCTCGCTAGCCCGTGGTCAACTTTCGCAAACGAGCCGCCGGCGGGGCAGCTCCGCCTTGCGTCGCCGGCCACCGTCAATTTCACCGCAGGCCTGTTCACTGCGGCCGCGAAAGTCCTACCTTCGAAGTATTTCAGCACCGGCGGCGACGAACTAAATACTGAGTGCGTTTTATTGTTTTATTTCTGTCTTACCTGCTTGAGTCTGATGATATTCAGATGTTACACCAAGGACGCGCAGACCCAGGCAGATCTGAAGAAGGCTGGGAAGAATCTGGAACAGGCGTTGGATACTTTCACTCAGGCGACACATGGTGCGCTGGCCAAGCTCGGAAAGACTGCCGTGGTCTGGGAAGGTCAGGCTCGCCCAATTCGGGGGCTCAACAGTCGCTGAGTTTTGTCTCAGAAATGGTCTTGGACCACAACCTAACGCTCTCGAACAATACACTCATCATGTTAGTGTTTTGGACGACGCCATAAGATGTTCTCTGACACCGTACTTAGGGTGTGGATCTCGTCCGCAAACGCAGCCGCCGTGGCCGCGAAGAATTTCAGATTCGTCCATGCCCCATCGGACTACTTCTACCTCGTACGATTTACATTGATGTTGGAATTTCTGAATTACTGCTGATTCTCGACCCCACCGTCCATTAGGACTGCGGCGCTGGAGAATGGATAGGCAAAGATCCGACTGGGTTGGTTTTCTTTCAAATTCTTCAACCAAACAAATGCGTCTGACGCAACAATATTCACAGGAACAGCTGGTGCGACCCATTCAAGACGTGGCAGAAGGTGAATAACACATAACACGGTCCCGTGAGGAAATTTCTAAAACCATCTATCTAGTCGTACACCTTCAACCCCCTCGCGAACATCAGTGCCGCGCGGGCGCACCTGGTCCTCGGCGGTACGTTCGAACTTTCTACCTAGATATTTGCTCATTTGCTGAAACATATGCGTCCTGTGCTATCAGGTCAACAGCTCCTCTGGGCCGAACAGTCCGACCCGCAGAACCTCGACTCGATCGCGTGGCCGCGAGCGGCAGCCTCGGCGGAGATCTTCTGGACCGGCGCAACGCGTCCCGATGGCCAGGCGCTCGATGTTACCGAGGCGCTGCCGCGACTGCACGAGCTAAGGTTCCGCATGGTACAGCGCGGTGTACGTGCGATTGCGCTCCAGCCGCAGTGGTGCGCTTTGCGCCCCGGCTCGTGCAACATCGACTCCTAGGTTAGGTGGTATAGTAATGAGATGCCGAGTTGTAACTTCATTTGCATATCAGAACAGATTAACAGCGCAAAAGTTTAATGGGCAGACTTTTGGTAGTCTCTTACATTGACTTCTCACTCGCAACCTAGGCTTTTGGCGCTTACTCTGCGTGCATCGTTGGAAAGTTGAACATAGCAAGTCGATGAGCGATTTGCATTCGACATTTTGCAATTGAACCTTGAGTCCCATGTTGGAGTTCGAATTTGATCCGTGATTTGGTTGTTCTTCTCCCTTTTAGACTCTCTTCGAAGCTTCCGTCTCCTCCCAGTCCTATTGTTGAATTCCATTAAGTAACCCCATGTGTTTTAGACGTTGATCCCGCCGTGGGAATATGATCCGACGATTGCGAGTCTATCTTGACCGGAGACTTCATGTCAACGCCGAGCATCGCGTCGTTTTCGTTTGCCCACTCGGACTTTCCTGCCACAGCCGGCGCGCGTCGGTTCGGAAATCCCGATACGATGTCGACAGTCACCACCGGCGATTCTTCATTATTGAGCGAGGTAAGAGCTACGAACAATTAAGCCGCGACGGTCAAGGGAGACTACGGCGATATTGGTGGCACTGGCATCTCGGGCTACAGTGCGTACTCTATCCGTCATGCAATGTCCATGAGGTTTACCTGGATCCTGCAGAATAGTATGTCCTTGGGACCTTGTTAACGCTGGGATTTGTCGCTTGTGCATTCGGGCTGTGGATGCGGTCGCGCGTTCGCGACCGTAGGCGCGTTCCTTTGATAAGTGTGAAGGCGGAGGAGACGAAGACACGACCCCGCCTGCACGACGCGTACGTGACACATCACGAAGACGCATGAGATGAAGTGTCAATGGGATGAGATTATGGTGCTTCACGTTCTTTTTCATTTGTGCCTTCGCATGTTCACTGCCTTGTTCTTCAGCCTCTTGCCGTGTCGCCAATCCCTATGAACGCCGACGTGCCGTCTCTTCCTGCTGCTTCGAAGGCCCCCGACATACCTCCCATTCCGGCGCGCGCTCGTGTAACCGTTCTGGACCGCTTACCGTTTACAAGTATAGAGAACGAGTACCCTGGGGATGACGTGCCACATTGTAATATTGGGACTCTAGAGTTGGACCTGCCGCCTTAGCTGGCACTCATAAGGCCCCGAATCAATAAATTGTACTCATCTATCGTTTGGTTTGACCTCGCCTGCTCTTTTCATCGAAACCGAAGAGCGTTTCGTACCTGACACTGCTCGTGCGGCCCTACCCCCCCACCCCCGCACACCACCGCAACCCCGATCCCAACAAGATTGGAACCCGACTTCGACCCACCGAGGCTCCTTCACTCAAGTGTCATTATGATTCAGATTCGAGCACAGTATGTGTGCAACCGAGGCATTAGAACCAAAGCTCACAATAGTCCTCACGGGCAACGTCATTTTTCAAACCAGTTGTTCAGTCAATTCGGGTGCAAGATGCAACCAAGATGCAGTCGGAGATCCCCGAAAAGAAGCAGGAAGAGTCCCTGATCATTCTCCGCCTATTTCGAAATACGCGCCGAAGCATCAGTGCAACAGCAGGCAACAGCTGTACGAATACCGTGTCGGGCCAATGGCGTCCGAAGATTCCGGAAAGTTAGCATGATGCAATGGCACACGGTCGCCGGCTCGCCCAAACATATTTTTTGGACGATAAGCACCTTGCCCGGCGGCTACGTACGCTGGCACCCACAGTGACGCCATCTATCATTCGGGCCTTGAGCCCCGGAGTGTCAGTCGCCAAGATGGTCCAATTCCTCGACTCGGAATTTCTCTCACACGAGGCCTTTCGCAAGATCATGCCGTTGTCATCTTGCCGAATTTTAATATGGATGGTGTATGCTCAAATCCGCACTTTGCCGAGAGACGTCTGCTTCTTGACGCCGCCACCGGCGTTACCCACCTCTGCGGCGATCTTGATAGACCACGAGAGCAATGCACCGTGCCCTGATTAAGCTACTGCACTTTCCCTGCACACTCGATGTCGGTGGACCCATGGAAATTTCCCTGTCTCGTCCATGTACCCTCGAGGAAAGGCAGGAAACCCGTCTCGATCCCGGACATAACTCAGTTCTCGGTCGTCACGCGTATTCTGTTCGGGGTCGGGTGCCAGGCGCCCACAGAGGTCTACTCGTGCAGCTCATATAACGAGGTGGGGTCGCTCCATGTTCGATGGAACTGCTTTTAATTTCCCTGTAGCTTTTCCTTCTCAAGCTTGATGTGCCGGAACGCTCCCTCCTTCCAACAAAAGTGCTTGCTCGAGTAGCTCGAGATCTCAAAACGCGATCCGACATCAGTTTGGAATCCGAGGTTGGTGTTTTAGTGCTCCGAGCTCGAGGGCTCATTGACTCTAACGGTTTACTATCTAGGTTGCAACGATGGTCTATGTGAGACAGCACTGCCCAATGGTACCCGTTCCGACGGTCTATGGTTACTGCCCAACGCGAGACAATTTAATTGGGCAACCATTCTCCATTGTTTCCTTTGTGAGTATCATTGCAGATTGACTATCCCATATGGTCATCATTGACATGCTTCTTAAAGGCGGACGGCGTCGATATGGACGGGTCACCTTGGGAAGACCTCCCCCTTCACGCGAAACTGACCGGTGTCCGAGATTTCGCCAATATTGTCAGCCAGTTGTCGCAGCTGCATTTCAAAGCCATCGGATCGATTTATTTCAAGTTTGGCGATCCCCAAATGCGGATTCCCGTCGGCTTCATTCTCGGTCCTGTTAGCTGGTGCAAACAGGAATCAGCGGCTCGCACGGCTGCGTTCCACCACGATCGGGGGCCCTGGAAGACCACCGCGGAGTGGCTTCGGGCGTCGGTGGAGGATGAAATTCAACTCATGGAGAAGCTGCCTGCGTTGGCAAGGGAGACCTCGACGCGGAAGCACGGGTGCGAGAGACAGTGGAGGTTGGCCCAGAGGGTACTTCCTCAGTTCCGAGATCGCATTCCTGATTCTAGAGACGACCCCTTTGATCAATGCGCAGGTGGCCCCTTCGTTCTGAGCCACGCGGATCTGAATCCCTGGTATCCAAACTCTGGGCCTTTGGTTGTAAAATCCTAACTCTTTCTCAGGAACATGATATTCTGTCCGAAGGGCCCAAACGCAGGAAGGATAGTGTCGATCATCGACTGGGAGATGTCGCTAACTGTGCCTCTGTGGGCGCTAGTTTGCTATCCTCTTTGGTTCGACCGTGAAAACGATTTCGAGGATCGCAAACGAACCGAAGCACAGCACTTCAAGGACGCGTACATCCGGGAACTTCAAAAACATGCACAGGAGTCCATCATTCTGCGTGTCGTGCAGAACGCCCAGTACGAGGCGCGGCGGCGTTTCTCGGAGATTGCAATTTTACCGTGGGACCTGGCTGAAATCATGGAACGCTGGTTGGAACAGAATCCTCGACGCGCGTAGCATTTTTCGAGCAGATTTCAATCAATGTGCATTCGATACATGCATCCATCTTTTTCTAGTACCTGTTCAACCGAGGTCGATTATTTCCTTTCGGGAGACGACTGCTATTCTAACTCTTCGATTGACACCGCACGTCACAGCTCTCGATTGGGTCCCCAAGAATGCCGAACAAGCTTATTCTCTGACTCTTTTGGATTGCTGTTACCTTTCCCAATTGATTTCGCGACAGATGATGTGGTTCTGACGCAGGTGGGAATGACCTGAATGATGACCCCGCATTTTCCCCAAACTTTCCCCATAGGTGGGGCTTCGAATTACTTATAGCTCAACGATACGAAGAGGGATTTTGGCTAATTGAAACATCAAACCCAGATGGTTTTATTCGGGACAGGTTCGAGTAATTGGATGGGGTTCTTCGGAGGGGGGTGGGTTTGCGCGGCTTCTCGGGCTGGGTGTTCTCGACGCTGCTACAGCTCAACTCGTAAGATGCTCGGCTTAGTATCGCATTCAGCCTTGCTTGGCGCATTCAAGTCTGACCATAAGCCTATGGGCTCGTGTATGGGTATTAACAGATACCGAGCGGAGTCCTGAGACCAATTATTTCAAATTCAACAGTCTTAACTGCGACCGGGCCCAAGTGAAAGGCTATGAGCCTGCCTCGGTTGGAACGGGGGGGGGGGGAGGTATATTATACTCGCGTGGTCCAAGTGCCTGACCTACGAGTTTACGGAAGACAAACAAGTAGTACTGTAGAGGTGACTATCTTTACATATAGCTACAGAAAGTCAACCGAACACACAACCATTCCAGGGGTTAGATCATACAAGACGCTGGCTCTCTGTGAACTGGCCGGCCGTTTGAATGGCAGGACACTCGGTTAGAACCCTGTGGGACCTGACCACCAGATAAATATTAAATACGCGTCTCAACGTAAGTAGGGACTGATGTAGAACATGTGATGTGACTGTTCGCGTGAAAGTGACGACATCTGCTGAGTGAGCGATTCTCTCTCCCTCCCACAACCTACTCCGAGGCTTGGAGACGACATGGACGAGTCCATTTTCCAAATAGCTGTCCCGGACGAGCAGATCGCCGAGCTTCGGCGAAAGCTGAGCTTGACGAGACTTCCCGACGAGCTCGAAGATGCTGGCTGGGACTACGGGGCCCCCTTGGCTGAGATTCGACGCCTCCTGGAAAGATGGCAGAATGGTTACAATTGGAGAGAGCACGAGGCCCAAATTAACGCCGAACTGCCTCAATTTACTCGTCCGATTTCTGTCGAGGGGCACGGAACGCTGACCATCCACTACGTGCACCAGAAGAGTACAGTTCCTGACGCGATTCCTCTGCTCTTCGTGCATGGATGTAGGCATATTTTCTAAATTTGCATTCAGTTTCCTCATTTTTCCTGTAAAGGGCCGGGAAATATCCTGGAAGTTCGAAAGATCCTTCCGCTGTTGGTCGAGTCCCTCGCCAGATCATCCTAGCTTCCACGTCGTTGCGTTGGGCTTGCCAGGTTATGGTTGGTCGGAAGCACCTAGGACGAAGGGATTCCGGCTAGACCAATACGCCGAGGTGGGTATACCCTCCTTGTTTATTCACGCCTGCCGATTCACGGCGACTTAGGTGGGGAATAAACTGATGCTTGCGCTCGGTGCGAGTTTTATGATTTCTCTCTAGACGCTACTCTGACAACCTCGGGCAGGGTATAACGAGTATGGTGTGTGAGCTCACTCGGGGTTCGACGGCGTTCCATTTACATTTTTCTCAGTAACCCAAGGCGGTGATCTCGGCTTTCAGATCACTCGAAGGATTGCCCGGAACTACGGCGGGAAGCACAGCAAGGCGTGGCATACCAACTTCCCCATGCAAGTATGATTCGTTCAAAATATCACCTCTCTGACCAAGCGTTCAGAGCCCAAAAGCCTTCTTTCTTCGCCAGCCCATTGACATATGTTTTGCATTTGGTGACGCCTTACACAGCGTTTGAAAAGGCTGGACTAGAGCGCAGCAATTGGTTCGAAACCAAGGGACGGGGCTATTACGCCGAACACTCGACAAAGCCGCAGACGCTCGGGTATTCCCTCGCAGACTCGCCCGTCGGCCTCCTTGCCTGGATCTACGAGAAAATGATCGCATGGACGGACGAATACTCCTGGGACGACGATGAAGGTTCTTTCTTTCTGCTGTTCTCCCCGTTTTTCAACCTGTTGACTGTTGACTGTTGACTGTTGATAGTCCTCACCTGGATATCGAGCTATTATTTCTCGCGCGCGGGACCCGCAGCGTCTCTGCGGATCTACTACGAGCTGCACAACGGCGACAAGCGCTATCCGCCCCCGTCTGAGGCGCCCACCATCCCAATGGGAATGTCGTACTTCCCCAAAGAAGTGATCATCGTGCCGAGAATGTTGGTGTTGAATCCGTTTCCGATTCCACTGGTTAATCTGAACCTTTTTCCTAGTTGGAAGAAATTGTTGGGCAATGTTGTGTTTGAATCGAAGCACACGCGCGGAGGACACTTTGCGGCGCACGAAAAACCGGAACTTCTTGTTGGTGATGTGAGGAAGATGTTTGCAAAGAACGGCCCCGCGTTCGGAGTCGTTCCAGGGAAAACGGGCTATGCCTGAAGACGTGTACTGTTTTCTTTTACGACTGTGAAATGAATTCTTTGACTCCTTCGCCGAGCGGCTATATCCAAATCGGAATCGGCGCCAAGGCCTAAGGATCAAACAAGGATCAAAGTTTTATTCATTCAACCCGCCACAATTGCGCCCCTAATATCCCTTTAGATCTAAACTCCACCCTGCATCCACTTAACCTCACCACCCACACTTCCTACGCAAATCCATGACCTCTGATTCTGCGAGACTCCAGATCTTGATCGTCGGCGGCGGGCTGGCTGGTTTGGCGGCAGCCTCGTTCCTCCGGGAGCGACACGAGGTTACGGTGAGGTGGCCGCGCCCATCGATGTGCTCGAGTCCGACTCTCGATTGAATGCGATGCCCCTATGTAGGTCCTCGAGCGCTCCAAGCTGGATTTCTCAAGAAACGACTATGCGATCTCTGTTGCTCCCAACGTGTGCCGTTGAATTTACGCGTTGCCTGTCTAAATTAACTGGGCCAACGCTCCAGACGCATCGACTTTTGCTTGAACAAGGGATCGAAGACGCGCATCTGAAAGCTATGGTTCTCACCTACGTATGTTGCATCTGTCGACAACCGTCCACCGCGCTTTAATTCATTATTTTCAGGTCTGGGGCTGCGGTGCGGATGGGAAGATAGTCCGCGAGACCCTCGCTGAGAGTCTTGCCCGCTTGTTTGTTGATTTCATATTCATTGCGTTCCAGACTGACCGAGACATTCAGTGGCACGACGACCATATTTACACGTCGTTCCCGACTCCACGCTGAACTGTATAGCTTGGCAACAGGCGACCGGCGCCCAGGAAAGCCTGCGCGCATCATCGAAGAGGTAAAAATCACCACAGTTGACGTGGCGCAGGGTATAATTACGACCGAAAGCGGTGACACCTACTCCGGGACCTAATCATTGTGCGCGTTCGGTCGCCAAGCGACTGTATTCTGATTCAGCTGGTTTACAGGGTGCCGACGGCATCAATTCCGCCGTACGCGCTGCTGTGTTGTCTACGCGTTCGGGCTCCGTTGATGTCGCAGGTGGCACTGCGGCGGTGCCAAGCGGCCTTGCTGCGTATTTATGCACCGTGCCCAACGCTGTGTTGCGCGATGATCCGGTGCTCGCGTTCCAGACGGGCGAGAAGTCGGGCATGGCCGCGTTTCAAGGCACCGACCCTCGGAAGCGCGTGCTCGTGCTCCCTGCGGACTCAGAAGACTTCCAGATCGTGGCGTACCACCCGGAGGACCGCTGGGTGGAGCGGTTCACGCAGGGCGGGAAGCAGCATTCTCAAGGATGTTTCGGCGGAGCGTGCGGTCGAAGACTTTCTGGATTTCCATCCCAGCATCCAGAAAATGCTCGCCAGTGCCACGCCCCCTGATGTATGGCGCATACGGGATCTGGAACGACTTCCGTCATGGCACTCGGGCAAAGACCGTCCTGATCGGGGATGCCGCACATGCTGTTACCCCTCGTGCGTACATTCTCTTTGCGGTTCAACCGTGCTTGCAACTCTTTAGATTTCGGTCAGGGATGCAATATCGCTATCGAAGATGGGGAGGCGCTAGGTTACTTCCTCCAGAACGTTACATCCCCAGCGCAGATACCTATTGCACTTGAGCACTTTGAGACGATCCGGATACCGCGGGTACATATGGTCCAGTTTGCGAGTCGCCAAGTCGGCGGCTTGCTCAGCGAGGAAGACGTAAGAAGGCGGCACCGTAAGTCATGTTCAATTGTCTCAAATCACCTCGTAACAAGTTCGGCAGGTTTGATTCCAGCGCTTTCATGGCCAAGGTCTACGGATGTGAGCTTTCCATCTTCTTGCAATGGGTGCCTCGCCTAAATGTATTCATCACCACAGACACTTCCGCTGAGGATACGTGGGAAGCGTTGAAAGCCGGGGAGTAGTCTGTAGAATAACTCGATCATTTCAATGTTCAATCAAATGATAATACTAGACCTCTTTTCATGAAGCTCGCTCTTAGGAACTCGTCTCTATTTTGGCCACCTATCTACCTTGAAGTTCAAAGGCAACACCGTGCAATCCACCATCATTGTGTTTGTTCCCCTTCTTAAAAAAAGCTCAAGCAAGAAAGTGCTTGTTTCGGTCGGGCACACCCGCAGCCGGATCCCCGCTTATTGAATGATTTTCTTGTTCATTTCATGTCGTCCATGTCTGTGGCGCGCCATAAACACGGCGGCAACCCGAAACCCCGTCGGCCTCCGCTACGGCAAATTTCCAAACTGGGGTTCTTGGCTCCCTGGCTTTGAAATAAAAGGCGTACGATGTGCTCCTTGCCTCAACGAGAACCACATCGTCGTTAAACATGTACTTCTCTACCTTCACATTCTCCCTCCTATCCGGGTTCGTCGCGACTGTCTCTGGATCCCCTGTTGAAAACGGTCAGCATCCGTCTTCGCTGTGAACGATTCCTTATCCTGCCCATTTTTTATTCAGCGCCAGGGATCCCTCTCTTGAAGCGCGACTGCTTCGATGTTTGCGGATTACTCCTACAACACATGTGTGCAATACAACCAGGGAAAGTGCGACTTCTTTATTTGATATCCAGGCACTAGAACTGGTGTAGAGATGTTCAGTTACAGCTGCAGCCAGAACTATCAGCATTGTCTCAACGAGTGCCCAGAGGCCGGCCAGTGCCCGCGCGACCCTCGAAGGCCGCTATATTTGCTGATTTATGGAGGAATTTGCGGCCGTCTGGATCGTCGGAAAGACAATAGTCTGTCTATCCAATGCCATTTCGTCTCAAAAATTCTGGTTGCGAATTAGCAACCCGCTTCGCTCGGTCGGCCTGGGTGGTGAGCCCAGTTCAAGTTGAATATCGATCACGTGTCGTGTGGTCCACTTTCGTGTTCGATTTGAGAGAAACTTGAAGTACGCCTGCCTTCCGCAGCCGAAAAATTGAACACAGATATGATTACGGCCGACGAACATTGATTCGAATACATTTCGGGATAACGGTGATTATCAAAATGCGAATTCTCGCCAATTATCTCCTCCGTCATCGTAGGGCTGTGCGCCGTCCCGTCGACGGGACGGCCGTCGCCTCGACGGGAGTTGAACGGGCAAACCCGTCCCGCTCCCGTAACGTCGAGAGCGATCTAGAAACCTCTACGGGACGGGACGGGTGACGGATCGGCCGTCACGGGCGGCCGAGTCGCGACGGTTCTCCCACCCGGGCCATTTTTCACGCTAATCCTTTCTCAACGTTTACCTTGGGTTGGATACGCTGGTCGTAAGATGTCAACTAAGATTCTAGAGATTGCAATGAACTCAGAGGAAGCGCAAAGCAGATTGAATTCAAGGTAATATCCTAACGGTGTCTATTCGTCTCCAATTATCTCCTTAACCGCATTGCGGGCGAGCCGGATGCGCTGTTTAACCATCATCAAGGTTTTGATGGTGTCCGGCTTCAAATTTGCCCTGCGGAGAGAGATCGTGTCGCGACCGCCAGAGAAAATGCATTCCACGGCAACAGCAGATCCTGAGTGAAATAGTTGGCAACACTTCTGTAAGGCTAACAGTGGATACGACTTACCAGGGATTGTCAGAATGTCGTGCGCCAAACAAAATAAGTTGGGGAACCGGGCCTTGCGCGCAAACCACCACTGAACGGGATCGCAAGTGCCAAAATCCTCGCGAGGGAGCGAATAATAGGTCCTAAGCTCATCAAATTGCTGCACGAGGTTCAAACCCAATACCTCTTAGTGAAATCCTTCTCAGGGGAAGCCTGCATGCGAGAGGATGATGCGACAGGCGCACGGGATTGAGCCGGAGCAGAGGGAGCCTTGTCCACATGTGGCGGTGGAAGTGGGGTCTCGAGTTTGGATTTGGCATCCTCAAGCTCGCGGGTGAGGTCGTCGTCGTGAACGAAGTCGTTCTTCACCCCTGGTAGGAAATGCGTGGGTCAAGAACTGCAAAGGAAAGTTAATCAATACTAGAAGTTCGGGATCTCAGAAAGACACACGTGCTGCCCATGTATAGTATGGAGATTCATCCGACTTGAAATAGTAATCACTGAGCTTTCTGTGCGCCTCGATCGGACCGTTACGAAGTGCTGATGGAGTAGCAGGTGGAAGCTCCCGAATGGAGGTGCGGAGGTCGTCCTGCAGCCCCCGGAAAACTACGTGGGTGAACGCTAGGACCGGACGCTTCGTAGTGGACATTATGGTGGTTTGTAGTGCGGAAAGACTTCAACCACCTGGTGACCAACGTGATCGCATCCCAGTTGTCGGCGGGGTAAGATCCAGGTGGTGCATGTCCCGATGCTTCCCAACAAAATCATCGATTATTTTTGCGGTGGTCGACGGCTCTCCCTAGTAAGTAGGCAGTTGACTCAGGGAAAACAACGGAAAGACGGATACAAAGAACGTACGAAGCATTTGATGGGTTGAGGACCAACGGGTTTTAACATCAAGAATGAGCATTAACGGAGTCTTGCCCATTTTACCCGAGGAGAACACTGGCGAAATTCGGACCTCGTGGATCCAAGCCCGACGACGCTGGGGGCTAGCGCGGATTAAACGAATTATTTGACGAAGCTGAAAGATAGCAATGAGAAATGGTGCAAATACAGTCAAAATTGAGTCTCACCTTCGTAACTGCCTTGAGATTTGGCCCAGACGTGGCAGCAGCCACGTCTTCCTCCTCGTCATCGTATTCCACGTCGTCATCGTCCTCCCGAGCAAGGGGGGCAGAGACGGCGTCTTGGTACCCGATGATCGACCTTCAGCCTTTTTCCGGTCGGACTTGGTGATGACCCCGATGGCCTCGAGAAGCTAGCACAAAAGTGACGATGGATTAGTTGGAAGATCACAAAGTATGTTAGTTGTATTCTACCCTGATTGCGGCCAAGTGGGCAGTGTGGGGCATGCAACGAATGCGGGCCTCCTCCGCATCGAACTCGATCATTTTCTCCTCGCACTTCTTTTGAAAGCGCTGGATCATGGTGCCGTTGTTTGACGCGTTATCCATAACAAAAGTAAGAATCTGAGAAGGAGATCAGGTGTGTGGAGGGAAGATGTTCCACTACACACCTTTCCTTCAACCCCGTACATCTCAACAGTCTTCCAAATTGCATCCGCCATATTCTGGCCAGAGTGTTCACCAACGAGTTCTCGAAAATCAATCAACAGCTCCTCTGTGGTTGTGCGCAACAATGAGAATCAAATTTCAGAGGCTGGGCGAAGGTTGCCGTTGGCGTCGAGAGCACATTGGTCGGACATTGTCCAAAAAAGTCGGTGTAAAATTGACTGTTTGCGTCCCAGATTTTATAGCTCAGTCTCGGATCCATAGCCGCAGAGAGAGTAAGAAGAAATTAGCAGATAATGCGTTCCGACACGGAAAAACCTGGGCAACCGGAGACTAGGGTGGAGCGAATTGTTGCAGCTGAAATGCAGCCTGGTCGTGTTACCCTTGATGAGCAACTCCTACCCTCGACTTTCACGCCGTCAATTCAATATAGAAAGCTGGGGGTGAGTTGAGGCTGCAAGCAAAAGTATATTGACACGGTTTCGAGACGTTAGACGCGTCGTGGATCGGGCCTGCAAGAACGTTTGCAGAAGTTACGAGTACTTGAGTAGTCGTTCTTTTAATCCCCCGAATGAGGTTTTTGAAGGCTCGATTTTTATCAGTCCAAATTATCCTGGCCTATTGAAAATAACGACCTGAACTAATGAATCTATAACGAAGACTACACTTTTTCTAATGGTCGGAAAGAGACTAGTTTGCTGATGTAAAGAATCTCCCCGCACGCGAGTTCGAACCCTGCTCGCATCACTTATTTTCAATGTGAAGTGATTGATGCCTGATGACCAAAGGTCCAAACATGTTTGAAGGTCTTTTCTTTGTTCTATTTTTTTTTTTTTTTGGGAGGGGGGGGGCTCCTCCTTGATAAGTACGTTCATGCAGATTTAACCGTACACAGACCGTGGGAGCGTGGATAGGTGACCTGGACAGCCACCTGTCAAACTCTTACCGCCGCCCATTTCAATAGAGCCGTGTTTGCCCGCAGATAACCTGTCAAGTTGGAAATTCAATATCAGAATTCTAACGCTCTCAATACATTGTTTAACTGAGTGTCATGACCTGTGATATTTGGTAAGCAATGTCATGAACTCTCAGGATAAGACTCAGGATAATCAATTTGCCATTGAACAGCTTATAGGCAATTTTTGACTATTGCACTTGTATCTTCCGACATGCCAGTACACAGCTCTCGGTTGGTTTGTCAATGATTTTGGCACAAAGACCCAGCAGCAAGACCTAGATAGTTTCGGACCTTCCGGCAGTGATAGATCTGCTACTGCAGGTTCCAACTATCGACATCCGAAACTTTGGATTACAGATGGTACTCACCCACCCCTACTGAATTGAATAGCTGTGTTCAAAGGTCTAGAAACATATAATGATTGCTCGAAATTACGCACCATAGTATCACTTTCTGCCAATCAGTTGAGAAGAAGGGTGTTTTGAGATAAGTTCCATTTGGGTGCAGCATAGCCACGTGGTGCCGCGCTGTCCTGCCAACAATTTTTTTGGGGTCCAAATAGGTATCCAGGGGTGAAGATACGTCGATTTAACCTTGCTCTAGATAATTATCTCGTCGAGAGTCTTTGGACAACACTCAAACACCCAAAAGTTTGATGGAGATCGCCCTTCATATTGCTGGGCCGGCTTGATGTGTCAACCAGTTTAAGGACTTCTATATGCCAAAGTGGACTGAAACACAACGTGTTCGGGCTGGATCTTGCAGCAAGAAAAATGCACTTAAGTACGATGTTTTGCCACGCGGTGCCGCGATGGCCCTCCACCCCCAAGTAAAATGGTCAAGAAGGGTTGGATTGCCGGGATGATTGACGGCAAATCCGCTTCGCAGACGAGCCTAAATGGTGCATTTGAACTTTTCACCATCGAAGCGATCTCAACAGGCGTTTAAATCAAGTTTAAATTCACTGGCCGTTGGCGCCGTCGTGCCGTCGACGGCCGTTGTTTCGACGGCCGTCGGAACACCAAACCGTCCCGCCGCCGTCTCGTCAAAACTTTGTCCAAAACCTCCACGGAACGGGTCGGCTACCCGTCGCACGGAACCCGTAGAACCGTCGCGACGGGGACGGCGCACAGCCCTACGTCATCGTCCAGAGCCTCTCAGCATTGGCCTTAGATATCAGTCAGCCAATTGGTCTGGGAGGTAGGCAAACATTGTCGCAGGACTCACAGAATCCAAGCAGTGCGGGACAACGAGCTCATTCGCCACCACGCAATCCGCAAGATAGGCACCAGGCGTGTCTGTATTAGCAAATCAATGATCCGATTAGGGAACAATGTCTGTGCAGCATCGCAGATTCGACGAACCATCGAGTCTGGGATCCAGTGCCGCGGCCACGGTGCTATGCAAGTCGAAAGAAATGTCGTGAATGAACGAATCCAGATCCAGAGCGACACTTACGTCGCCGCCCCCTGACCCTCGTCTTGAACTCCTTGTCGTTACTGGGAAGCCCGTCTGAGTCCAGGTAGCCTGGCGTAAGACCCCGAATCACTTTGACATCCCAAGGAAATCGAGATCCACGGACCTAGCTTTTGCAGCCCTGCGATACCTTCGCCTTTCTGCGTTATATTCGTGTATATTGCTGAGCACAATTAAATGGCTATATTCGTGTCAGGAGAAGCTTACCTCCAGGGTGTAAACTATACGCATTGATCTGCCCTCCAGAGGCGCTTCGACAGCTCAATCGCGCAGAGGACGTTCGCGGCCTTTGCCTGAAAATACGCCTCCATAGGCTCATAGCGCGCCCCATCCGGCTGGCCGAGGGTCTCGAAATTCACGCCCGTGCCCAGCCCATGCCCGACGCTCGAAACGAATACGACGCGCGGGATGTAGTGCGCCGTGCGTGCGGCAAGAAGTTTCGGGGCGAGCAGCTTGGTGAAGAGGAAGGGAGAAATGTGGTCAGTCGCGATCTGGCTCTCGAGATTATCTACGGTAAGCGTGAAAAGCCCGATGGTGGCCGCGGCGTTGTGGATGATGACCTGGCCGGAGTCTCAAACCATTTGAGAAGACAACGAGACAACAAATATTCGACGAACGTGCAATGGCTCAGGAAGTGCATCAACCTCGGCGGCGGCCTTGCGAACGGAGGATAACGAGGAGAGATCGAGAATGAGCGGCCTGATATTGGCCGAAGGAAGTTCCCTCTTGATGTTTTCCTCCGCAAGTTTCAATCTGGAATCCACGACTTCATGAATACCGTTAGAGCCTAAATTTGAGGAAAAGATTTAACCTGTTTGAGTTGTGCCCCGTTATAATGACGAGATTGGCATGCTTTGCAAGAACGCGTGCTGTTTCGAAGCCGATCCCATTCAGAGATGTGCCTGTTATCAGGACTGTAGTAAACTCAGAGCCATAACCGGAATGTAGCTTGAGTCTGGTACCATTCTTTCCACGAATCTGGGCCGCAAATATGGTCGCGACTTCTTCCGCCGTCGTGTTGAACGAGAAAGCTGGGTGTGACATGTTTTTCGATGGATGGACACCATCGTCGGGTTCCCTTTATACATGACGGGAGTTGAAGACTGAGTAACAGTGAAGCTAAGCAGCGAGAACATTCCTAAGCTGAATCTTCCGTTTGAACGGTCAACAGAACATAACCGATGATCTTATTCAGCGAAAATAAGCAACCAGAAAACCGAATGACGCGGAAAGCGGAATCTTATATATCAAGCTGAATGGGACGCAGTTATATGCGATATCGGGGCAGGATGACTGTACTCGGTGTTGAACTCCGAGCCCGAGGACCGCGGCACAAGGCTCACGCACATCTTCCTGTTGTATAAGATTCAAAACAACACCGAATTGGCTGGTAGTTGACCAGGATCCGAACTCACCAAAGTCTGTACAACGAATGCCACTCCTGCGAGCTTCCTCTGCTGCAGTGGCTATCTCAACCTCAGCCTGGCCAGGTATACTTAGTGTCGGAGTAACTGCGCGTCGGGCCAGCTTCCATAGCGGATCCCTACCCGTTCTGCACGCAAGGACCCCGCGTCATCAGAGGCACAAAAAAAGCGCACTGCACCGGAATCCGAGTAATACGATGGAATCATGGATTTGCGGCAGCGACGCTTGAAACAAAGAGTGAGGCGGCCATCAATGATCCCATCAATAGACATGATCTCAAATCAACCACCAGCTCTTCTCACATGCGCGCCTCCTTCTCATCACCACCGCTGCCCGAGGACGCTTATAAAATGTACCGCGACTTCGGAATCCCTAACCTCGAAGCACGGCGACGTCTGGGTTCTCCGTCCCTTGTCCTTCCCATACATTAATCCAGCTATCCGGCCATTTTCTAATCGAAATACTCCCAATACAACACCTCGGACCACCCGAGCCGCGGCGTCTATCATAATATAGTGCGGTTGAAACACTTTAAGATTCACAAATAAAAACTTTAGTTTTTGTGCTCTTGTGTCGCAAAATTAGCATGTGACCGGGGGCATCATTGGATCATTCAACAAGCACAACCTTGGTTCGGCCAATTCGGCGCTCTGGACAAGCTCTGGACCAGAGTCTCCGGAGTCTGAAGTTCCCACAATCAAACATTGATATTGAGGCACCACTGGGTCAAAAAAAAAATGTCCAAAGTGCCAGTCCTTTTTATTTGTGCCCCGCCGCTTGCCGGCCACTCACTTTCATTTGTTTAAGACAAGATGTGCCGCCGCTTCGCTCCGGCATACTCGGAAAATGGAAAAATCAATGTGATTTCAGATGTAAGCTATAGAAAGACAGTTGCGCAAAGAAGGATGAAGGGAAGAATTAAAATTTGCTCCAAGTTGAGGACACAGAGTTCTCGCCATGTGGTCGCGAAGTCCAAACGGAAAATATTCGATTTGTGGTACCCAAGAGTTTGAGAGAGAGGACAACCCCGAAGTTACTCTTCCTGGCCAATGAATTAAGTTTCTTCATCAAAGGATCGGGGGGTTCCGTAAGGTCGAGAAATCACTGAAATTGAAACAGGGACCAGGAAGCAGATAGGAATATCTAACCGAGAAGGGGAATGAGATTGTCCAGTCAGTAACCTGTCGCTTGCGAGATAACCAGAATGAACAGACTAGCAATGTCGACCAGTGAATTGGAGGATGGAATTGAGATATTGACGACAAATAGCAGTCCGCGGCCTGCGAGAAAACCAGAACGTGTCCAGAATTAGAGCAAGGGAGGGAGCGCGATGGATTCCCGGCTTGAAGAATTGGTGAATTGTGTTATTTATCCTCGGAAAGGCATTTGACAGTTCATTGGAACCAGGCTGCAGGCACTCATAGACTTAAAGCAGGGAAAGTACAGACACCCAAGGCTTTGACATTGTTGACCGTTAGGAGCCCGCAGTTTAAGAGGTCCCCAGAAACTCGCAATTTGACAACAGTGAACTCAAGGACAGAACTGGCATTGTTGACTCGTGAACCCATGGGTCATGGGAATCTACAATAATGAATTGGACGATGGGCAGAGAGAGCAGAGAATTGCAGGCTAGGGTGACGCCCTCAGCTCCATTTATGGTCGGAAAATTATCGGGGAATGACGTGGCCGCAGGTTGAAAACCATTGCGAGGAACTGCGTGTACCTGCGGCCGAGACTACGGAATGGTCAGCTGAATATCATTTGAACGACTGATTAAACCAATCTCGGCCTGGAGACTGAAATGGATGAAGATGAGTTTCCACTCTAGTTGAAATGTGCTGCGCCCAGTTTACGCATGCCGTAGCAGGTGCGATGGGGATATCTTTGAATGCCAAAGGAGATGCCAAGCAAGACTCGGAGGGCGAGAGGAGAGGAAGAAGGATGGAGGTAAGCCTACATGGGGTAATTGCACCGCCGAGGAGCCATTTCGTTAAAGAACGGTTAATGATTGATCTGATTCAAATTGATCAGTGAATTCAACTTCAAACATGTGATATGTTGAACTTGTTTTCTCATGCCACCATCGCAAACAGACTTCGACACACCGCGCGCAACAAACCACCACTGAAGTTCCACTTCGTGACATTATCCTCCAGCAGATGGCACGCACCGGCAGGAATACCAAGGCAGAAATCGGACAACTGATTCCAAAGCGAAGATCTCCTCCCTCGAATCATAAGTCCTCGAGTCTATATCTGCGGTTCTCACCCAGAGGCACGACCACGAGTGTACCCTTCTCGCTGCACTCCAATTCTTGTCGCTCCTATTCGCACATTACCCGCAGAACTAGTAGAAATATATGTTCTCGCCGTGCGAGACCCTTCGCAGTTCCCCGAGGACCCTGTTCGGTTGACCCACATCTTCTTCCCCTGGAGACAGGCACCTCAGCAGGCACCGCGGGTATTACGTACCGGACCTCTTAGGTGGGTTGTTCTGTATGAAAACAACCTACCTAAGAGGTGCGCCTCCGGTCGGTGACGGTGGCGCTTGAGGTAAGTACGGAACATTCGATGGAGCAATGCTGCCATCAGTGGCACTACACGCCGCCTCCTTCCGCCTCCACCTACTTACCGCCCGCCGCCGCCTCCCCTGGGTCCGCCGCCTAGTACCAACAAAGATCTGCTCGGTGCCATCTCGATGTTTCAACGTCAAGCTGGTCGCCGCTATAGCTACTGCACAGCGGCCCCACCTCGCGGCGCCATCCTGGCCCGCCCTCCAGCGGCGCTCGCTGCGCGGCTTTCCTTGGGCTCAGACGAGCCCACCGCAAATGTGGAGAAGATCCTTACCTCGTCAACATAGTCACGACGCTGCGAGGCTCGCTTCTAGATTGCCGCTGCCCGCTGCCTTGCTGCCCTCCCACGCCTGATTACCGTGCCTCGAGTGGCGCCGTCAGGACTCACATGGATGTTATCTGCTGGCTGCCCTCGCAACATCCGGCATCAATTTTGCAACGGACATCGCCTGCCGCCTCCTTACTTTTGTCGCCCCTCCGCCACCACGACCGCCTCCTCCCCACAAAATCACCCAAAGTTGCAAATAACGGGGGTAGCATGTCCCGCTTCCCGCGCCTCCTGCTCGATCACCTGTCTGTCGTCCTTATCCACGCCGCCCTGCTCTGGCTCCTCCCGCTTGTTCCCCCGCCTCGACCTCATATGCACCGCTTTTGCATATTACGGTGCACGCGCCGCTGGTACTCTGCTTGTGTGTGATGTTGTCACCGCCCGCCCGTTGACTCCACCTCTCGCCTGGTTCGCATGTACCGCCCGCCCCTCCTACTCCTCTTGTGCTACTTGTTTGCTTACTTGTTCGCGTCGGTTCGCCCGCCTTCTACCCACTCGTCCGCAAGCACGTTCAATCTGCTGCGTTCCTGCGCCCCAGAAGTCCACCGCCGCCATCGAATAACAACATTGGAAATAATGTGAATCTTAGAGCAAGTGATGGATAGATTCTTGTACGCTGCGTTACAGCGCTGTGCATTCACAACCAATTTCTACTATTGGCCTCCATGATTTCTTCACCGCTGCCTCTGCCCTCCACCACCACCGCCTCTGCCGCCTTCGCGGCGCCTCTGGGACGCCTCCAGAACACCTCTGTGGGTCTCAAGTGGCTGCCATTATTATTCTGTACTTAGTTGGGTCAAAATATAAGCATTGAAACATCATTCACTGGTGCTGGAGGCAAGAAATGTGCAAAAAGTGGATGAGCGGGAGGTCGGGGCCACCTCCGGGCCGGCGTCGGGACGGTCATTGATCAGCCAATCACAAGGCGAATAAACGTAGAACGTTCGAAAACAATTCTTGTGAGCTCAATTTGGATCGGAAATAAGGTCGGGCATGGCTCAAATTGAAGCCCTGGGTCGCCCCATCAACATATTATCGAAATATCCTGAGGTCTATGAAGTTATAAGGTCGGTGCAAGAAACACGACGAAGCTGAACTACATTTACCACTACAATCTTGGGCACATCCTCAAAATGTCATGTCCATCGCTGTATAATTTTTTGTAGCTATTGGAAGTCTTCATTAATGTTCTAACAGCTATTCCATACACCTTAGAACACAACTTGACGTTGATTTCAACAGTGGGGACTCAATTTACAGAAAGAGAAAAACATCGGAAATTGTTTAGATTGAACTACTACTACGCCGCATATCGAGATCCGTGGCTATTGAAGTGGAATAACAACACCTATTCATCGTTTCAGAGGGCGGAGTCGCTGCCCCCAACGAACTGCCATCGCACAGAGCAGCCGTGTGGCGTTGGTTGGCACCACAACCGTAAGCGGAAATAGTGTTGCCGCTGTCCGGTTCAGAAACCGATTCCGAACCTGAACCGAACCCGAACCGAACCTCAGTTCAGGTTCAGGCATCGGCAAGGACCGGACCGGACCCCAGGTGCGGTTCGGGGTTCAGAGATTGTTGGATTTTCCCGGACCTGTCCGAACATGTGCGAACGTGTGTGCGAACCGCAAATTTTCTGTGCTTCAAATAACAATATTCGCCAAAAAAAAAAATCGCATACGCGAACTTTCTTCTTCGCGTCAATAGAGATGTCGTGACTGCGTTAGAGCCAAAAGGGGAGATCAGTGAATCATGATGGCGGCAACGCGCTCCTTTCTCTTTACTTCCGTCACAACAAACCACCGCACCAGCTCGTCGAGGGCTTCAGTTAATTTTCTTTGTGTTAAATCAGCAGATAAACTTGTGTCTTCCAACTTGCTTCAAACAGGGTATTCAATTTGAAAACAGCAACAAAATTCTTCAAGGCACAAAATTGCTGCGTGCTCCACATCAGCCAGGAGCCAGCACATATCACCTTCGACCATCGGGCCTATATTTACTCCCATCTTACTATGGTTTCCTCCCACCACACATTTCCTTGTCTTCTGCTGGCTCGAGCCCACCGGTACCTCTCTCTTTTTCAGGCCGAGTTTCTGAGCCGCTAGCTGCTCTACTGGGTATGCACGTCTTGTCTTCAAATTCATCGGCATATCCCTGTTATCTAGTCTTTTCCCCATGAAGAGAGGATTCTACCTGCTTGGCAATGTCGTGCTCACGATTAAAATGGTGCGCTAGCATGGCTTCACTTTTTGGATCTCTATCTGGGGTAGTATCCCTTTTGCATATTTCGCAGAAATAGTCCGCACTTGCACTGATTCCACCCGAAATGGCTGCCCCCGGTCGTCATAACTGTGGCCCTTCCACCTGGACGGCTCCACCAACTGCTCTTTTGTATTGTTTTTTACATCCAAATCAAGCGAGAAAATTTGCGGTTCATTGAGGTCCGAACCTGTTCAGAACCTGAACCGAACCCTTGGTGGACCGGACCGATGTTCGGTTCGGGGTTCGCCCATTGCGCCCGAACCGGACCCCAGGTCCAGGTTCGGGGTTCGGAAATTTTAGCAAAAAACCGGACCGAACCGGACATCGGCAACACTAAGCGGAAACTGTTATCCGTCAGAATCAGTGCGGCAGTTCAAATGGAAATAAGAATAGAGGTAGAACACGCACCGATGCCACTCTACAAGACAAATTGGAGGCACGCAAGAGCCACGAGCGATGAGCAGAGCATGACGGCGCAACATCGGCATGAGCGACAGGCAGCAGATGATTACAGGCCGAGCAACATGCAGAAAGGCGGTAGATCGAGAAGTAACCAAGGGATAGCGCGCGCAGGGGCTGCAGAACAGATCAAGTTTGTTTGGTAACGTGAGGGAGGCGGCAGCGGCGCAGGCAACCAAGTAAAGGTGCTGGATGGCACTGGCGGCACGAGATGCGAGCGGGAGGGCGGCAGCGGCGGCGATAGTGGTGCGGGTGACGCGACCAAGGCCGATTGTGTTTGTGAGTACGTGCATCGTGTAGGAAGCGGGGGTGGCGGGCAAGAGGCAAGAGGGCGGCGCTGGAGGAGAGCAGCAGGTGAAAGCGGCGTGGGAGGCGGTTCCAAGAAGGAGCGACGGGATATGTAGTGGGTAAGAGAAAAATATGTGTTTAGAGGTGCGGGCAGGTCGATGAGCAGGAGGCGGGAAAGGCGCTGAAGGCGTGCAGAAATGGACGACGGCAGACGGGTGGCGATGCGACATCGAGGCGAAGTACCCCAATATTGAAGCACTGCACCAACTGTTGTTCTGGTCAAGTAAATTTACCCGAGGGAGGCGACCAGAGGCAAAGGAATGGGCCAAATACGGCAAAGCGAGGGCGCAGAGCAACCAGAGATGGATTCAGTCGAGCGCATACGATCCCCAGAGTTTTGTAGCACCGGAGAGCGCGCATAGGATGTTATTCAAACTTGAAATCGTGCAAAAAGGTGGCGCGGACGGTGGCGCGGACGGTGTCCTGGCGGCGATCAGAAGAGGCGGAAGAGGGACCGAATGAGGGCCCAGAGTGGCCAGAGGCGTCCGGAAATCAGGACGCGCGCACAGGAGAGCGCGCGTAGAGCGTCGGAAAAGGTACTGGAGGCGGGAAGGGAAGAGGACGCCGGCACGTGGCCACCAGGCTGGCAATCTAATTGGCCGCCATAATCTTATCTTTTCATCTATTACCTCAAACGCCCCCGTCACCGAGCGGAGGCGGACCTCTTAGGTAGGTTGTTTTCATACAAAACAACCCACCTAAGAGGTCCGGTACGTAATACCCGCGGTGCCTACTGAGGTGGAGACAGGTCGCAATTGACACCCCACGACTGTGGACGGGGCCTATAGAGATCAGCGTGGACTCCCACGCCAGGCCTTCGGACACCTATGTCGACGGTATAATCACCCGGCTAGAGCGCTCTGCACCACTGTGCGCTGACATTCACCTCTCGGGTCCCATGTGATATCTGGGCAAGCACAACATGCCTCGTATACTGAAGGAGGTTGGGCGGATTTACACCGATGGCATTCTCTTCAACTTCGCGGTGACGCACCCCCGTCTTCGATTGCTTCGGCGAGGGCAGGCTGGAAAACCTCCACGAGGTTATCCTCCACGGCTCCCTGTGTGGTTGTACAGTCACGGCAAAAATGTAGTCCCCAACCAAATAAGGAAATTCCCATCTATCCTGCTCCTTTTGCATGCTTTTCGGCTCAGACACTGGATATGTAATTGAAAAAAATAGTCTAAATGATTCTTAGTAGTCAGTACTCTGTCTGGAAGAGATATGAACAAAATCTGAACAACGGATTTCCTCTGGAGCCTGGTCATTTCCACTCATTGAATTCACTGTAAACCGGCTTTCTTTTGGGGGAGCAATATTATTAAAAACAGGATACCTATACTTATAACATTTAAAATACATTTTCCAAGCTGAATACCACCTATCTGAGCTGAAAAGCAGGCAAAAGGAGCAGGATTGATGGGAATTTCCTTATTTGGGTGGGGGACTACATTTTTGCCGTGACTGTAACTCCAAAGGTGATTACCTCTTCGGCACCACCCCCTCGCCTCCGGAAGATGAGCATGATGCTACGCATGCCATGGAAGCATGATACTGTTAACATTCGCCCGCACTATCGGAGTCGCGTACTGTAGCATTTGGTTGTACAGGTCATATGATATTGATCGATTGTTGTGCGGGCGCGCTGAACCGGAGGGGTGTCTCGGGCGTCGGGCTGTTCAGCTTACGAGTTCGGGATATATGTGCTCCAATTCACGTCCACGAAAGCGCCGGGCGGAAGAGCACACAATGTCGTGAAGGAGAGCGCGATGAGAAGAAGCCGTGCGACGATGTAGGCCCCAATGGTAATATTAGTGCAGGTGTTCGCGACCACGCCAAATGTTGACCCCAGTCTTGTGAACTCGAGTGGTTCTCTGACCGAATAGGCGTCGACTTTCTTCCCACTAAGCACCCAAAATAAGAAGAAAAATGTGAGGCTAAAGGGTGTTGCGCAAACCACCAGTGCACAGCACCGCCAAATCAGCATTTCGTCTGCGGAGGGGAAGTGCGCATTCCAGGCTCCACAGTGGATGAGGCCGAAGATGGTGCCGGCAAGGAACTGGACGAAGGTGAACATGGAGACGAAGTGAATGTCGCCTTTGCCGGAGCCTCCCTTGCAGTAGAATCCATGTGTGGACCAAAACAAGGGAACTGAGGTTGATCCTATGGGGTCGAAAGCGGAGCAATCCCCCAGCAGTACAGGGTTTTCTGGCATTGGTAACAACTCGCACCACCGCCACGTTGAAACTTGGAGCTCGAGGTATATGTCGTCGCTCGGCCCAAGCCCCAAATTCATCGGCGGGTCCAAGACGAATGGGCTCTTGCACGTCGAGGGGTTTGTACCACCAAAGGAGCCAGATGAATATGCTGACAGATTGGAACGCCAGCGTCGCCACTTCGAGTCCTGTCAGCGGAAGGCGCTGCTGAACACGGGCCAAACACTGTTGCGGCGAACCACAGTCCCTGAAGAACAACCACACCCTTCGACAACGAGTCTCCTTTGCTCTTGTCCTCTATATCCCTCCGCCCTGATGCCCCGTATGGCGGTTAAGTATTCGGGACGCGTACACAATTGTTCTTCATATACTATAGGACGGTGGCCACTTGCTGACACAAATCCACCCATAGCAAAGAAAAAAGCCGTGTGTTAGGGACACATCGTATTCTGCATTGCAAAGTTAGCATCTAACCAGCCGAGAAAGAGTGTCACCCACTCTTTGAAAACCAGCGAGCATCAAGAAACTGTCTGGCTGCGAACCCCGCCATTAATTCTGGGGCAATGACGGCCACCAGCATAAGGCAAAATCGGCGCCAGGAAAGGGCCAGATTGCTCTGGCTGGGCCGAGGGACATTCGGGTGCACCGAGACCCAGGTGCACGCAAATACAGTGGCTAAGCAGCTGCTGACGATGCTGAAAAGGGTCCGGTTGTTGGTATCCGAGGCACTCCCCGACATGAGCGATCTCGAGCCTCGGTGGACAAAGATACAAGGGTATTTCTAAGCTGACTGCGAGGTTCCTTTTAATTTTCATCGAGATGAGCACGGCTGCCAGAAAAGCGCTGCATTGTACAGGAATGCGCAGTTTCGAGCTTCTTCAAGTTCCCGCCAACAGCTTTATGTCGGATTTTGTGATCATGAGTTGTGAACAGCAGACCTGTCTCGGACATCGGATGACGTAGTTAATGACAGTCCATCCAAGTATGAGTCTTTTTCGCCGGCGGCCCGCCTATTGATCGATTCAATATTCAATACAAAGTGCTTCGGTGCTCGAAGGAAAAGTCCAGATCTAGAGGTGCGGGATGTACGTACTCCAGTTCACGTCCAGAAAAGCGGGGGCTGGAAGAGCCGCGGCGTCGCGAAGGAGAGCGTAATAAGAAGGAGCCGTGCGGCGACGTAGGCCAGAGTGATAACATTCATGTTTACGTCCCGCCACGGCTCGAAACACTTTTCGAGTGCCAATCGAATAGGCAGGAAACCGCCCGCGGGTAAGCAAAGACAGTAAAAACAATGATGTGACCCCGAAAGGCGTTGCAGAAACCACCAATGCACAGGACCGCCAGAGCAGCATTTCGTCTGCGATGGGAAAGTGGGCGTTCCAAGCGGCACAGTGGATGACGCCGAAGACGGTGCCGACGAGAAACTGGACGAAGGTGAAGATGGAGACGATGCGGGGGGTCGCCTTTCCCGGGACCTGTCGGGTAGAATCCGTGTGTGGACCAGAACCAGGGGACTGAGACAGATATTACCGGGTCAAAAGCGACGCAAGCCCCCATCAACATTGGGGCAGCAGCTTCGGTTACCACCTCCACCACCTTTACCTCAGAGAGCGGAGCCCGACATTTGTGTCTTTGTTCTGCCCAGCCGAAGAATTATCGGCAGAGCTCAGGAGAATAGGTTACCGCACGTCGAGCGGTTTGTGCCACCAAAGAACCAGATGGAGATGTTGACAGATTGGACCGCCAGCGTTGCCACTTCGAGTTCAGTCAGCGGAAGGCGCTGCTGGATGCGGGCTAAACACTGCGCGGCGAACCACAGTCCCTGGAGAACTACCACCCCCTTGGACAACAAATCCCTCTTGCTCTTGTCCTCTATATACTCCGCTCTGATATCCCGTATTGCGGTTAGATATTCAGGGCGCGCGCACAATTGTTCTTCATGCACTATGGGACGGTGGCCGCTTGCCGACACAAATCCACCCATAGCGAAGAAAAAGCCGTGCGTTGTGGACATGAGGACGACAACGAGTCGAGAGGAGCGTCACCCACTCTTTGAAAACCAGCGAGGATCGAGAAACTGTCTGGCCGCGAACCCCGCCATTAATTCTGGAGCAATGACGGCCACCATCATGAGGCAGAACCGGCGCCAGGAAAGGGCAAGATTGCCCTGACCGGGCCGAGGGACATTCGGGTGCACTGACACCCAAGTGCAGGCAAATACAGTGGCTAAGCAGCCGCTGACGATCCTGAAAAGTGTCCTGTTGTTGGACTCCGAGTCGCTTCCTGACATGGGCGGATTTGAGCGAGCAGACCAGAGACAGCAAAAGCATTGGAAAGATTCAAATAAGCTTAACGTGACCCGTGGGTTTCTTCAAATTTAGAAGACTTTGAGCACAGCTGTCCGAACGGAATAGAGGTTCTTCCAGAAACCAGTTCCCACCAATTCTGAATCGTGGGGCGCAGGCTGGCGCACAGTCAGCCGACGAACGTGTGCGGCGCGCATCCTCGCATCGTTCTACGGGACGGAATGCCACTTGGATATTGATCCAAGCTGTGGTGCAGGCCGGGGCGGCGCGAACGATGCGCGCAGAACATCAACGTCGTCGATGACGTCGGGCATTGGCAGGGGTCTTGGCGAGGGTCTTGGCGATTGTTGACACAAAACGTCCTTCGACTCGCTCAAGCGACGATTAGGATTGAACATTGAACATTGAATAATATTGAGTCCAGGACCATGGTGGAGTTGGGCGAAAAGGTGGCGGTAAGTTATGATTTAGCCGCTTCGGCCCGGGTGCCGACTCTTGAACCTCGACCACAACCAGCAATCTAAAAATTAGCCCCAGTAGCATCGAACACGATCCCGGCTCGACAGTAGCTTCTCTTGGGCTTTAACTCATTCGGTCGGATATGGCTGCAGCACTTTGCCATGTCGGTTCTAAATCCTACACAACCCTTTTTTTCGTTCGCAAATGATATCGATTCCCTCTAACTGGTCTCCGTACTCTTCTGACACCTATATCCCTCCACACTGCGACGATCCATCTTCTTTGTCGGACCCTGGTCAGTGACTGTGCAGCATTATCGCAGCGGTTCCTCGGCGGCTCCGAACCACTGAGTCAGATGTTGGTTGCAACATGCCGGCACCAGTGGCCGCTCGGTTGTCGCAAGCTCTGACTAGGAAGAGTCGTGTATAGTGATAGTGATAGTGATATATTATACACAGCATGGTCCAGTCTCTGAACACTGTGTTCCCAGAGGTATCCCGGCACGCGCGAGACCTTCGTGCCTTCGCCCTGGACCCCAACAACCCTACTTGACGAGCTATTCGAGTGGTCGCCGAACGTCTATCTAAAGTAGAATAGAAGTGGTAAAAAAGAGAAGCTAGTTGTTCTGGTGCGGTAGTGTCAGCCAGTGTAAAGGAAGAGGGTCTGTTGAAGTTAGCACATGGTTTTACTGTGCCAACTGTTGGCAACCGGACTATTCCAAGTCCGAGGCTTCTTTCATGTGCAGATTTGCGTCTGCAGTGATATTTAATCTTTTCTCCACATGCCTACATCTTGTTGTGACTCATTCTGACTCGTACTGACTCACTATGACTCGTTTCTATTCATTTCCGTAGCCGGAGTTATTCCGAGGATTATCCTGCTCTAGTATATATACTGCGACTACTCTTGTATGTACTTTAGACAATTGCCAATCACTTTTTGTGTTAGCACTTCATTCTCAACAGGTTATGGGCCCCGCGTCTCACCCTCTGAATCTATACTTCGAAACCATTCATCCGCAATGACGACTATCACTGCCGATATTTCTTCCATCTCCCGCATTCCCGTCTTGAAGGTCGATGGTGCCAACTGGCTGATCTTCGAGGCTCGCTTCCGCCACTTTGCCAAGTCCAAGAACGTTTGGGGCCATTTTAACGGCTCTGTTTCTCGTCCCGCGCCCCCTGCCGCGCAAGCGGAACTTGATCAGTGGGACAAAGACAAGAATGAAGCTCATAATTACCTTGCACAGCGGCTTGAGGATAATACCCTCTTGCAGGCTGATGAGCTGGACACTGGCAGAAATGTGGGACTGGATTACCAACGAGTTCACCGCAATGAGTGCGCATGTCATTGCCTCCATGCAATCTGATTTCGACAATCTCAATTGCGGCGAGAATGGCAATGTGCGCACTCACCTTGAACAGCTCAAGCTCAAATACAAGGGGCTTGTGGCTGTTGGCGTGAAACTATCGGACAGTCAGTATGCCACCCGTATCATCAATTCCCTTCCCCGTACCTATCAACGGTACCTTTCGACAATCTCTTCTTCGGCCAAAGCCGCGCTGATGGCAACCAACATCGCGCGCACTGTCGCTGCAGCCCAGGCGGCCCAAGCGACCATAACTGCCCCCACTGCCGGATTCACAATCACATCTGGCAACTCTGCCTCCTCTCATGCAGTCACACTTTCCCCTGTGTACCTCATGCAGCTGGCAGTGGAAGAGTGGGATCGGATTGAGGCCGAGAAGAAGAAGACAAAGAATTCACCCAAGTCTCGTGAGGACACTGGTGTGGCCTTGAGCGCGCAGTCTTCGGGATCTTCATCGTCGAAATGTTCATTCGGGAGGTCTTCATCTGCGAAAGGGAATGGCCAGCGCCCAAAAGGGGTGTGCTGGAACTGTGGGGGCAAGGGACATGTACAGTCCAAATGCCCCAGCCCAAAGCTGAACGACAGCAGCAAGGGCAATGGAAAGCCGAATGCTTCCGGATCTGCAAATGCCGCCGTGGATTTTGACGACGATGGCGCGTGGTCTGTCGAGCCCGTGGAATGCGTCCCAGGCTCCGTTGACAGGACCGACACCCTGGTGATGCTCTGTGTAGCAGCCGACACCATTTTCGACATGAAGAAATTGTTTGAGCCTTGGGATAGCTGCCCTGAGCTCACCCTCATGTCCGTTTCCGACTCCGAGAGTGCCTCGGAGGTCGATGATGTTCGCCGCGATTATCTGCTAGATGTTTGGCCTGAGTTGCTGCATCTAGAGACTGGCGAAACCCCATTGCCGGATGACTCACCGGATTGGGATGATGAGTGCTCCGAATTCGACTGGAGCGACTCGGACTCGTTTAGTGATTCGCTGCCCGACCTCCTCGATGTGAGTGACAGCGACAACGAAAGGGAATCCAATGAGACTTACGGATGTCCCCATGCGGCGTACAATATGGACACCACTGATACGGCTGATGCCGTGACCACTGGAGAGAAAGTGTCAGCACCCACAGAGCTTTACGACTCAGGATGCACACAACACCTCTCACCTTTCAAGGCCGAGTTCTCGAATCTCGCCTTGATTGCACCCAAGGAATTTTCTGCCGCCAACAATCAGCGTTTCGCGGCAACTGCCTGCGGGAATATGTCCATTAGTGTGCCGAACGGGGACTCTGAATCGAAAATTGAACTCACAAATGTTCTTTTCGCGCCTGATCTCGCATACACCCCTCGTCTCCATTGGCCGTCTTGATGAAGCTGGCTATACCGTTGTTTTCGGCGATGGTGAATGCCGCATCACCAACCCGTGCGGAGAGCTTGTTGGCACGATTCCCAGATCCTCGAAGGGCCTGTACAAAGTTGTGCATGAGCCTGATTCCGCAAATCCAGTTGAGCGCGAACTCACTGATCAGGAACTCCATTGCATTCTTGGTCACATCTCTCTCAAAACCGCCAAATCCCTTGTCTTGAAGGGGCTCGTATCCGGAATCAAGCTCGTGCCACCTTCCGCTGACACCAAGCCGTTCTTCTGCGAGTCCTGTGTCTATGCAAAGACCAGACGCAAGTCTGTGCCGAAGGTTCGGGAAGGTGGACGTGTGGAGAATTACGGCGATGTTGTCCACTCCGATGTGTGGGGCCCATCGCGTGTTGAAACCCTTGCCCATCACCGCTACTTCACCACCTTTACCGACGACGCAAAGCGTGAGACCTATCTGTATTTCTTGAAAAAGAAGTCAGAAACCTTCGCAGCGTACAAGGCCTATGCAGCACGGATGAAAACTCACCACGGCATCACTGTCAAGGTCATTCAGTCTGATCGTGGCGGTGAGTACCTGAGCAAGGAGTTCAAAGATTACTTGGACTCGCAGGGCACGGTGCAGCGCTTTACCGTCCATGACACTCCCGAGTCGAATGGTCTTGCTGAGCGCGTAAATGGTGTGTTGTTGGAGAAGGGTCGTGCTTTGTTACATGCGAGCGGATTGCCAAAATTTTTGTGGGGAGAGTGTATCAGACATGTTGTGTGGTTGAAGAACCGCACATCAACCCGCGCGCATCGAAGGCATGACGCCGTACAAGGCAGTGCACGAGAAGGTTCCCGACATGTCTGATGTGCACGAGTGGGGTTGCAAGTGCTACGTCCATCAGCAGATGGACGTTGTAGGTCAGTCGAAACTTGACTGGCGTGCGAAGGATGGGCACTGGATGGGAATGGATGAGACAAGCCAGGGACACCAGATTTATTGGCCTGGGGAACGCAAGGTTACGGTGGAACGCACTGTGATTTTCCGCCTTTTGTGGTGTTGGAAGGGAATGAGGGGGAGTATAGTGCACCTCCGGCTTCTGAGAAGTCAAGCAATCCTCCTCCAAGCTGTAAGGAGCCATAACTCGTTACCGCTTATTTCTCTTATCTTTATGAATAGTTTCGTTACGTATGATTCCATCGTGTATGACTGTAGTCTGCTTATGTCTAGTAGTGACTGTGACGAACAATAACACTCTTACTTGACAACTATCATCTGCTTATCGCCTTTCCAGCCCGGTCTACGGTACTGATAGAGGCTCAAGCAGCGTTTACTTAACTTAAACGAGCTCAATTACGAAGAAACGCCCTTACGACTCAATACGCCTTCCCTTCCACTCGATCGTTCCTGATAGCCTTCCTGAGTGGTATATACCGCGAAGGATTAAGTAACGACAATTAGGGTGCGCGGATATCCGGCCTCTAGTCGTTATCTTTCAAGGTTAGGACCGTCCAGAGGAGGGTCTCGTCCACAATTCTAAGGACGAGCGTTTAACTCCAATTACTTGCTTGGTTAACCGGAGTGAGGACTTCTCTGTCCTCACAAAGTGGACGAATCCGGAACGTCGTCCCCTCCTGGTCAGATCTCCTTGGATCGAGTTCTATAATGCCCAAAACCACTATGGACTGGATCTGGTCCGAATACACCACATCACCCGATCCTGGGGCGGGCATGCAATCCCTTAATCAAACGTGCTCCGCGCTCACCAAGCACGTTCTCCTCCCTACACACATCGTCCTTTCGCGTGGCAGCTTCTCGCTGTGCCCCGACCTCGCTCAAGTCCTTATCAATGTAGTTCCCCAGCTTGGACACTTCCTCAATCTTGCCCGGAGGGATGCTGGACTATCGGGCATTCATGACTTTTGCCATGCGGAGTTACAGGTTCTGATAAGCTCCACTGGATCCGACATCGCTACTCAAAACCAGGTTGTATGGAACTGGGTTTCATCTCATTGACAAGGTCTACATCGCTATGGTCGACATGAAGTCTCTTTGGCATGGACGTCCCATCCATATTCTAGGTCGTGTGCGCCCCTCGCAGATGCCCTGGATTCTCGCAGCTCTCCCGTCCGCGCTCCGCGTCAAACTCCCGTCCAGCTTCCTTTGGTCCCACGGCATCTCGGAAGATCCTCCTGCTGTGGTGGCTGCAGCGCGCCGCAACACCGCAGCTCGCGAACACGTCCAATGCTGTTCGCGCACGGCTGCGCTTGCTTCCAGCGTGGCGGCTGGGGGGCTTGCAAAAGCGTCCACCATCACTCATGTTTCTGGTGCTGCCAAAACTGTTAGTCCGGTCACGATGGACACAGTAATGGCAGATGCACCCCGTGTTCCCACTTCATGCACAGTCGGCGCATCCGACGCGCCTCCGTTTGGCACCCAGGATACAAACGACAAACGACTATGCACCAACGCGAAGCCTCAACGGGGGCAAGATCATGCGCGATCGCCCCCGCGAGGCGAGTCCATTCCATCATTTGAGGTGTCCATGGCTAACCTTGCACTTGAATACACGGCTGGTCCCGATTCCGTGTCCCAGCGAGTCGAATTCATCGCTGGCAAGAAGATCTTGGATGGCGTGGACATCGTGGATCGTAGCGACTACTCTGGTTCCCCGTACGTCGGACGATTCGGCCTGGAGGCTGATCTTCTCGTCAGAACAGAGAAGGCAATAGCAGACATGGAGTCGTTGCTTACCTGCGCGTCGTCCCTCGCCAGCAGAAGCTCGCATTTCATAATCGACCCGCGCCGCGAAGCGATCCAAACGCTTCGAGGCACGGCCGACCTTCCCCTCCTGCGCGTTGTGTGGGATGGTCTTGTAGAAAGGACATGTATTGCCCGAGATGCGTTCGAGCTGTACCTTTCAGGGTGTACCACTCCTGATCCCGTGCACCAGGCTTGCGACGCGGCGGCACTCCGGCAAATGGAGGCTCTCGCTAAGGAGGGGTCGCATGCGTCGAGCAGCTGCAGCTGGGGCACGGACGGAGCGCGAGCGGTCCGAAGTCACGCAACCAGCCGTAGTCGTGGTCCCGGAGAGTTCACCGTTACTGCCTCCTGCTTGCGTACCCGGTGCCACGGAGCAGCCTCAGGCGCCGTCCCATCCTGTCGTCAAGGCAGTCAGCTTACAGGACGCTTGTGCATCCGGACACGCACCAACTCCCGCGATACCAACCTCCGTCAAGGATCCCCCGCATATCATTTCCAGTAGGGCATTGTTTCCACTAGCGGCGACGTCGAGCGCGACTGAGTCGCCTCCGAAGGCGAAAAGCATCGCGAGTACACGCGCGCGCAAACCGACAAGGGAGGAACAAGCGACATCGGCAGCCCCTGGTCTGAAGAATTCAGCGACGGAACAGGAACTCGAAATGGTATCGGGCCACGCACCTATGCCTGCGGTACTGGCCACGGTAAAGGATCCCCCGTCTGCGTGCGCGCTCAAATCCGCGCCTTCCTCACGCCCTAGGAAGGACATCGGCGGCCATGCGATTACAGAGGACTCTCCGGCACCCGAAGACGCACCAAAGATTCAGCAAGTCAAAGTGACTCTGGGACACGCACCCGTGGCAGCCATACCCGCTGCAGTGAAGGATCCCCCGTGTGTGTCGCATTCGCACAAGACTTCTGTAACCATGGAGGACGAAGGCACGGGGAGCGGGGGGCAAGATTACGGCCTTCGGGAACGAGTACATGTTGCAAGTAAGGGTCTCCGCATCTCGAAACTCGTGAATCGCTTCGAGGCGAAGGCGTTGCGGTGAGCTGACCTACCCCTCCCCACTACGCCATTCCATAAAAGGAAATCTCTCCGCAGGACAGTGATAGCCATACTGGCTCACACCTTCGGAACCGCTAGTATAGTGTAGCTGTTATGTATGCACTTTGGTGTAATGATTGCATCATTAGTACTGTGATGCGTCTGCGTTCGATTCTTTGGGGCGCAATTCTTTTTTTTCTTACTTTCTTCCGTTCCTTCCCCACCCCGACTGCCTGTATCTGTTGTAACGTCGCCCGGGATGTAATCAAGTGGATATATCAATTACTTTATTTCACTGCAAACTCTCAATGGCCAGTACAGTGCACACAGCTCAGTCCAGCCTGCACAATAATGGCAAGGCCTTGCCCTACCTTAAAGCTGTGATTTCTGGTTTTTCCAGCTGAAACTAAATTTTGGGCTACATACTGCTTACTACCTCTGTGCCAGAACATTCAGCTCCCTTCATCCATTCCAGTAATTTTGTTATAAATGCCCTAGAACATGTATTGACAGAGAAAAAACAGAATCAAAGCATCAAATAATTTATTTGACATCCTCCATCCCCTCTCAGAGGGCATATATACTAAGGGTGCTCAATTCTAACTCGCTGGCAACTTTCCCAGCTGTGAATAAATTAGCGAGTTTAGCGAGCGTAAGCGACTGTAAGCGACAGTAAGCGAGGCTCAAGCGGAAAATTTTGCGGGCCACCTCCTCACCGGCCTCACCCTTTCTGCCTGCGTCCTCGACTAGCAGACCAGATCCCGTCGCTGTTCGTTCAAGGCTCGCAAACATGGTGCCGTGCTTCGGCAAACATCTGTGGCATGATTGACATAATGTTGACAGGACAATTCACTCGACCTTCTTGCGACGCTGGCCAGCGCCGCCCCCAGCATACAAGTCGGCACCCCGCGCTGGCCTCCCAACACGGGTCCCTCTTCCTACCCCAAGATCAGGCCTCCAGTCCCACAGACGGCCACGTTAACGACTACGACAGTTCCCAATACTCCGATATTCCCAATGGACCCATCCACCACGACTTCGCTCATTACGACATGGGCTACATGTCCATCTATGACGTGAACTCGACCCCGGACTACCCTTCGAGCTCCCCGTCCAGATCGACCGGCTACAAACGCCCCTCGTCGCCGACGCCGCTTCTCGGCACCTCCCCAAAACGCGTCCACCTCTCCACGCATTACGACAACGTCAACTGGATTCACCCTCCTTTCCTGCCCTGGCCACGGCGATAGCTCCGCCCTTCACACCCGTGAAGCCTGTCCACAAGCCTGTCAAACTCCCTCGGACTCCCGTGCCGATATTGATGTCCCCGGGCAGGCTGACGACCGTGTCACTCAGCGGGTTGCCTCAAGCGGTCGAAACCAAGGCGGATATTGGGATGAGTAAGGGTGCCTGGGATGTGGATGAGCTGAGCACGTTCTACGAGTTCTGTTTGGGGGCAAGATGCGGACAGCATTTTCCAGAAGATTACGCTGTCGTCCAACAAGTGCTGGAAGCAGGTGCGTGTCTGCTCATTCTTCCCTCCCCCTCACATACACTGATGCCTTGATTACAGATTCAGAGTAAGGTTGGCGTTGCCCGCAGCGCAACACAGATGAAAAACCAGTGGGAGACGTCTTTATCTATCTACAAAAAGCTTGTCCCTTTGCTTAAATTCACCGGTGGGGGTGCTGATGCGGACGAGGAGCCGGACTGGGAGGACAAGGAGGCCATTGAGATGTTTCTCAAGTCCCGCAAGACTGGCGGACACGACATTGAAGGATTGTCGGCAAAGAAAGTAAAGCAATGGCAGACGAACAGTTGGTTTGGCTTGTGGAATGGTCGGTGAGTGCCTCCTTTGCCTTTTTCCTTTCAAAACACACACTTACTGGACGCCAGCTATGGCGAGAATCCGAAAGCTGTTCGGGAGGTACCCCGCTCGTCCGCAGACACGCTTTCGGACATCGAGGGGGGATCACGCGCAGACGACGATAACGACAACGATTCGGACATCGAAACTATTGAGCAGCCCACGGCGACCCCCGCACCTGCTGCTGCCGCTAAGGTGGAGAAGGGACTCGCGAGTGATCCCCGTGTGGTCAAGCCATCGACATGGGACCGCTCGAAGCCTGCCTCGCGTGTGCCTTCAACCAAGGTGAAGAAAGAAGACCGACTCCAAGGACTTAACAACTACCTGGAGGGGCGTGTGCGGGTGGATGAGCAGGCCATGAAGTTAGCGAAGGCGGAGGCGGAGTTCAAGAGGTTGAAGGCGACTGAGGCAACGGCGAAGGAGATAGTGATGGATAATACAGGGTTGTACGGGGAAGAGACAAAACAGAAAGCCCGTCGTGTCCTCGACAAGCTGATGGATGCAGCGCTTGACTTCTAATTTAATCTGTTCATCTCTACCTTAAGCACCCAATTCTTTTTAATTGAAGTTTTCTACCGGGCACACCAAGTCCAATAACCTTTGACGTAGCTCCATTCCCTGCTCCTTCAGCCATGCCCCAGTTTCAATAGCTGGAACTTCTGGGGGCTGAAACACGAAAAAATCATGCGGGTCTGGCTCAACTCGCTCCTCCCCAGCTCTATCATTACCCAAATCTTCTCGATACTCCTCCAGGTGCTTCGGATGATCGCCATAGTGGAGACACATATTGTGCAGGATGAGGAGGGCATCAACTGCACGCCATACATCCTGCACATCCTTGTGGCCGCCCATTATTCGAGCAGATTGGAACCTCAACTTGAAACAGCCAATGCGTGCTCGACCCTAATACGTTCCGATGAAAGGGTGAAATTGAAGTCCTTCATTCGTTTCTTGTCTCTTTCGGATGCGTTTGCGAGCTCAGGCTCACTAAACGGGCGAACTGTGTATGGTGTAGATGGATATCCTTTGTCGACCAGGATGTATCGACCATGTTCAAGATATTGGTGCCGATGACGCCAAAAATGCGAGTTCTTGAAAACTCGAGCATCAGTGACGCTTCCAGGCCATCCAAGATCCCATGCCCCGAACCGCAAGTCACTGGTCGACAATGGCAAATAGTGAATACTGTGGGAAATGAGACAAGTGCATTCGGTATTGGAGTTCACGCTTACTGCGAAAAACCCTTTGCGACTGAGATATGCTGGGCCCATCCAGCTTGGCTGCTCGGATGTCTGAATTAATGAGCCGTCACCACTACCAATGCAGTCGGGGAAGCCAATTTTCTCTTCAATGCTGGCACTTGGTTTGGAGCTGATGCTCTTCGGTGAACCAGGATGCATACTGCTTTTTCAGCTCCCTAATAGCACGTGTAACCCGTCGACAGTAGAGTATGATGGTGCCGAATCCGATGCCCAACTTGAAGCTAGTGTCTTGAGCAGGGGAGCCAAGCTGCCCATAGCGAATCAGAAAGGCACCTAGCTGCCATGCAACATGGCGCTGTGGCTTGCGCCCGCGTGAGGTGAAGATCTGATTCTGGGCCAGTATATCACAGAATAGGTCAAATGTTTCACGGCCAATCCTAATTAGATACATGAACAAGACTTTAAGAAGGTTTCACTCCAGACACACCGGAATATCGACCGAAATTCACGATCAGGCATGTTTAATGCACAGGTGAACCAATCTTTAGACTTTTCAACCTGAAAATAATGTCCACGAGTGCCGTTGCTCTCCAAACTCTGAGCATCTTCGACAGCTAGTGCTCCGTATATTCGCAACACAGCTGCAACGTCAGAATCACCCTGAGCAAGTGTTTGTGCCACCTCCCTCCGGGTTATCATCGTCATCTGGGTCCAAATTGATGGGATCCATGATGTCCGCGAGGGCAAATAAAACACTAGCGTCCTCATAGAAACCTTCTTGAAGTGCACTGAGGGTTTGCTTCGGCATAGCTGCAGAGGAACGGTCGTATCTCGTCGTATCTTGAAAGACCCCTATCCGGATCATCCATCTCCGCTTGAGCCTCGCTTATTGTCGCTTACAGTCGCTTACGCTCGCTAAACTCGCTAATTTATTTACAGCTGGGAAAGTTGCCAGCGAGTTAGAATTGAGCACCCTTACTGATAGACAGTCCGAGGAGTCCGCAGTGCTCGTCCATTCGTTGTTTGATGGCACCTTCCTTTTTGGGAAGGCGTAGTGGGGGAGGCCAAGGACATTTGTTGCGGTGCCCGCGCACGAAGACCACAGCTCAAGCAGGTCCAGCCCTCACCTGTGACGCCTCGGCTGGTGCAGCAGTGCACGGCTGGCTCACTCCGCGCGGCCGAAATTTTGGACACGAGCCGCCGTGGTCCCCCATTTCTCGTGCACTCCTCGCTCATCGCGCTCTCCACGACCATCTTGTCGTTGACTCCATCCGTAACCGCAAGGTCTACACCTCGGAGAGTGAGCGCACCGCCGGCCGCACGTACATCTGCAACGGTGTCAATTGAGCTTCAAAAACTTGCCTTCAATAGCGCCGAGCCCGAGATCGAGTTAGGAGGGCAAATGGAAGGGCAAACCATCATAGATTCAATAGGATCTAGAGAGTACAGTGTGATACTTCTGTCTCCCGCTCCCGTCCTCGCTGCTGGCGTGCACACGGTCGAGCTTGGGGGGCAGGCGGATACACCTGCACTAGATGAGCAGGACTCCATCCTGGAAGCGGACGCACTCACCTTGCCCACGCTCGACGTCGCGAGCAGCTGGGGCGTACCGGAAATCGCGTGCACTACTCTTGCTTCTCTCCCGTCTCTCTCCCTCCTCCTCTCGGTACTTTCCGTCACTCCTCTCATCAAAACTTCTGCGCTCGTTAGTGCGGTCGAATGGACACACAAGATCTCGTACCTCGGACTTCTCGTGGTCGACAGCTCCGAGCCGAACCTCGTATGGGCACGGGAGGGGATAGGCACCCGCAATTGGAATGAATTCCACAGGCGCGGGCGCGTGACAACGCACTGAATCTAATTCAGTTTCACCATCTCTGTGAATTTCTTGGACTTACCTCGAAATTCACCCGGTCCACTCAACGTCATGGCTCCTCGACCTCGATGACGGCTCGACTCAGAGCATCGCGAGACAATATATACCAAGCTACGGATTTCTTGGATCAGTTTCTCTCAATCTTGTATCATTTCTCTCTCTCTCTCTCCCCCCATCTCTCTCTCTCTCTATCTCTCTCTCTTTTTCCCTTTTAGCTTGGAATAATCCGCAGCCTAGCCGACGCGAATATTCGGTTGTGCGACGCTGCTGGATTGAGTACCTGTACTAGACGGATATCCGCTTGTACGGGACTTAATATACCTGCCCTACCTACCAATGGATCCCATTTACTTTCAAGACAGCCTCGGAAATCTACTCACCCCAATCTGGTCCAAAAAAGACTCATTCCTACTCTGTTCCGTTCTCGCTTCGCCAAACGCGGTAGCTCCTAAAATCTTCCAGTACTCGGAAGAAACCCCTCGTCTACTGGCCGCCTCCACGCCCGAAGCGGTTCTACTGGACTTAGACGTTACCACTCACGCCGTTTGGTATCTCAACAAGGAGCACTGGGCCGGGTGGATACCTACTGGAGAACCCCACAGCTCGCCGTATGAGACTGAACCAGTCCTCGACTTGCTAGAGATCTGTTTCCGTCGCGGTCCAGTCCCCACGGTAGACAATTTCTATGACGCCTACGACTCGGATCATCAAATCAGTCCAGTGGAGCGTTTAGCTGGCTGTCACCTCGATCCGGGATGGGTACAGGAGGCGTCCTATCTGGGCGATCACCTGGAGGCTATCAGCCGTACCCTGGCGGAGACTAGCGAGTTCTACTGTCGCGGTCCCCCGTCGAACCGCCTCGGCGACATCCTGGAAGCTATAGACGTGAGAGCTCTGGAAATTCTATTCTCCAGCGAAGAGGAAGCACAGGCGGCAGCGAAGAAAGCTAAGCGTGGCCTCCTGAGCTTCCTCGGGTTCCTGTCGTGGATGTTATCTCTCGTGCAACTAAGAGACACTAAGCTTTCATCAGGAGATCAGCAATATCTCCAACAGCTTCGACTGGACGATCGCCCCAAAGACCGGAGCCGTATTCAACCTCACCAGGGACCAGCACGAAATCAACTTCCCGCATTGGGCTAACAACGGAGTCGCCTTCCACTATATATGGACCGAGGAGGAGGCAAAGAATAAACGATTCCTCCGCTTCAGTCCGGAGTACCACGAGGAGGTAGCGCGTCTACGCGAAGCCGCCAAGAACGACGACATTTCAGTGGAGAACCTCCCGAGTTACGCGCTCTGGAAAGACGATCTAGAGAGTTCGGACTGGATCGGTCAAAACCTCAGAGCTGGGAAGATGGGGGTCGTGGAGCAGCGCTTCTCACCGTCGATGCGTTACAGTATCGTTGATCGACACCTCTATGGCGCCCGACCCTTGGTCAACTGGATCACTATCCGCGTATACGCCGAACGCTTCAAGGCCCTCATCCGGGAAGGGGAGAGGGAGACAGTCTGCACGTTCTTCCGGAATAACCCCATCCACAAGGACGAACCTGCTTACGGACGCCAGCCAATTAGTCACCGGTTCGAGCTATCAAACTTCGCGTACGAGGAAGTCGGGGAGTCTGCGTCAGAGCAAGCCCGACACTACGAATCCAATACGGTAGTACGCGAGCAGGTCAAGAACCTTTACGCTCCTCGTCCTGACCGCCCCTTCAATTCCTTTAACGGCGGGCCAGCTCTGAGTCTGCCTGGAGGGTCGAGTGCGAACCGTCGAGGTAGACGTGGAGACCACCCGGGGCGTGGTGAGACTTCCCGCGCTTCGGGACCTTTGCGGGCTGGGAACATTCCGGCTCCTAGGCGCTCCTCCCGTGCTGCCTCCGTATCCAGTCTAGGTAGCCGAGCTGATCTTGAAATCCAGAGCAGCTGGGCTCGGGCGGTTGCGGGTCGGAGACGGCGCTCATCGCGTTCGCTCAGCCCCGTTAGGCACGAGGGGAAGGGCAAGAGACGTCAAGCTAGGTCTCTAAGTTCCATTCACGCTCAAGAACCGAACAGGGAAAGCATCGGATTCGAAGAGGAGTTCTTCAGCGCCTCGGACAGTAGCAACGGCGACGCCAGCGACATGGACGACGGGGAAGGAGCCGAGGAGTACAAAATCAAGGAAGGCACCCCTTTCGACGCTTCTCTCGACCCAGTAGGGTCCTGGTCGCCCAAATACCGAACGGAGAAGGAGGCCATTGATGCGCTTGAAGCTTGGGCACCGTCAGTTTTGGAGCTCGACCCTAAGAAGCCGGCGTATGACCCGCTATCTTGGAACTCCGAATGGCTTGAGGGAGCTTACCTTGCTATTGACGATCCGCGTACGATGGCGCGACTGAAGACTCTGTGCGCCCTATTCCCTTCCGAGCTCGACAATATCCAAGCGGTACTAGAATACGCTATGCGCTTCGGTATGCCCTTTGAGCTCTTCACGAAGCTGGAGGACGCGGGGAAATTTCGGAATCACCAACTCTCCACTCTCGCTATCAACACCCTCCCCTCCGTGTACGACATGGGGTACGTCGATCAAGTCATGACTTGGGCCGGGAATAGCGACGCTGCCCAATTCGGGATATACATGGGATCGATCTACCAGCTCCTCCAGAAGCCTAACGCTATCGCTTTTATCGCGAAAGGTGGCGTCTGCAAGTTCGTCGCGGAGCTATTCTCCCCGGACCTGGCGTACCGTTTTGTCCGTGGACCCAGCGAACAAGTATCCGAGTTCGGCAAAGGGAAGACAGCGTGTTTAATGATCGACGGCGCGTCGACTCTCTGCATCACCGACCAGGTCTCGGATGTCGAGGTCGCCATCCTTCTCGGTCATGTGAAGGGGAAGAATTCCGACCAGGAGCGGTCGTTGTGGCCACCCCAAGCTCTTCTCGAGCAGCACAGTCTACACGTTCGAGGCTACCTATCGAGCGGAGCGTACACCTTACTCGAGTACTTGAGCAACCGGATCCTGGTAGAGAAGATCTACGACTGGAGGTCTAAGGCGGAATGGAAGGCATACCTGCGCGGGGGGAGCGAAAAGACTATACGCCCCTTCCGTAGTGCCCTCCAAAGAGGACTTCGACGAAGGCTGGCGTATTCTGGATAACTCCTTCCCCGTGGATTGGCAGCACGCAGCCGTCTCTAAGATCCTTCTCCCAGAACGGTTCAATCCTCATGCATACCGAAACTAGGGGGGCTCTGTAAGGAGCCATAACTCGTTACCGCTTATTTCTCTTATCTTTTATGAATAGTTTCGTTACGTATGATTCCATCGTGTATGACTGTAGTCTGCTTATGTCTAGTAGTGACTGTGACGAACAATAACACTCTTACTTGACAACTATCATCTGCTTATCGCCTTTCCAGCCCGGTCTACGGTACTGATAGAGGCTCAAGCAGCGTTTACTTAAACTTAACGAGCTCAATTACGAAGAAACGCCCTTACGACTCAATACGCCTTCCCTTCCACTCGATCGTTCCTGATAGCCTTCCTGAGTGGTATATACCGCGAAGGATTAAGTAACGACAATTAGGGCGCGCGGATATCCGGCCTCTAGTCAGTTATCTTTTCAAGGTTAGGACCGTCCAGAGGAGGGTCTCGTCCACAATTCTAAGGACGAGCGTTTAACTCCAATTACTTGCTTGGTTAACCGGAGTGAGGACTTCTCTGTCCTCACACCTCACCCAGCTCCAAAACGGTCCTTCGACCGAATCCTCCGGCTGTTTTTGATGGCGACCGTACGCAAGGACGGACATTCCTTTACTCTGTCCTCACCTACTACCAGCTGGTTCCAGAAGCTTTCATGGCGGACGGGTTCGTCTCACAGGAAAAACTTGTTCGGTTCGCCATGTCCTTCATGTCGAAGGGCGTGGCTGCTCAATGGGCGGAACGGCACCCGTCGACTGACCCGTTCCCGTTCTCCACCTGGGCCAGGTTTGAGGCTGAGTTCCGCCTCCGGTTCGTAGAAGAGAACGAGCAGGACCAAGCCCTCACCAAGCTTGAGTCCCACTCGTATTTCCAGGGCTCCCGCGACATCTACCGGTACATGGACGACTTGAGGAAACTGGCCGTAACAGCCGGTTACTCGGACGCTCTCGTCCGGGTCACTAAGTATCGCTCCGGCCTCGACCCGAAGATCAACGTCACAATCACAATGTCTGGGACCGCCCCTGACCTCACCGACTACAACGGCTGGTGCACACATGCTTTCTGCCAGTACGAGGCATTCGGCTGAGCCGGATCCGGAAACCCCCCGGTTCAGCTCCCGGCCGCTTTACCTCAGCCGCGTGCAACGGGAATTTTCCCGGCTGCAGCCTCCGCGGGCGCTACGGTCTCGTTCGCGCCGGCTCCTGGACCTGCGCTCCCAGCGGTCGTTCCAATGGACGTTGACCGGACCCGAGCACACGCTTTCCCACGCTCTTGCTTCTGGTGCGGTGCGGCTGGACACCTCGCCCGGGAATGCCCGGTTACACCAGACGTCGCCGCCTTGGATTTGTTTGGAATGTTAACCGCAGAGGTACAGAGTACTTCTCCTTGAGAAGTACCTCCAGTTCGCCCTCCACGACCACGACCGTGTCCTCGGCCTCTAAATGCACCGCGTGCAGGCTGATCTCGGTTGCGCTGATTTGAATTCCCTTCCTGTTTCGCAGAAGGAGAAGGTCCCTTGCCCTTGCTCAATTTCAGGAGGACCTCAGTGTGCTCTGCGCCTTTAATCACAGCCTCCCAAGAAGAGATCTCGGGGTCAAGGTTCTGGCAGTACATTTCCTGCTGGATTTCGCCACGGAACCTATTCCAGACCTTGACCACTTTCTCCTGGTCGTGTTTCAAACCAATCGTGCTGTAAATCTGCGCGAACTCGGCAAAATGAGCTGTAACTGTTTTCTCATTTTGAAGCATCGGTTCAACTTCTTCCGCTGAGTATTGTGGAAATCAGGCAGGAAAATAAAGTCGAACAGTCCGATGAAGAATTTCTCAAGGTCATAATTTTCCTCCTCAGAGACAACAACCTAATTATAAAAATCTGCTGCCTTATCCTTGAGGTAATAGGAAATGTAAAAGACCTGGTCTTCAACGGGTACCTGTCCCATTTTCACGTACGCCAAACTTTCCCGCACAAATCTCTGAAACGCTGTAGTATTCATTTCACCATCATACTTGGTCGGAATAATAGGTTTCAAAAGCATTTGAGGCTTGGCACCACTGCTCCGATGATAAGACATTCTGCGGTGCCGGGCTGCGGCCGACAAACATTTTCCCTCATCACTCAATTCCCCGTTTGCTCTTTGATCCCGGCCCATGAGAGCCAGAATCAGAGGAGTCGGAGGGATCGGGAGGGGACGCCGCCGCAACTTTGGCAGAGCCTCGAATTGCTTTGTCCAGCGTGCTACCGATTGCGATGCGACCAGGAGTCAACCGAGCATGATTGCTCGGGTTCCGGGCCGCTGATGTATCAGATTGCACCATGCCTGTGATATGCTCATCAACGGCAAGCTTGACCTTGTTCTGAGGCAGATTAACTGCCTCAGGCTCCGCTGTTCCTTGCTGTTCAAGACGGCGAAGCTTCTCTTCAAGCTCTGCAATTTTCTCGTCTTTGGTCTGGCCAGACACAGAGCCAACGGGGCTCTTAGCAACAGCAGGACGCGAATCTTGATCTGCAGGTTTCGGACCCCTGGTGATCTTGATTTGCTCGGGAATCTGACTGTCGTCAAAAAATCCCGGAGGAGTGGGAATAGTCTCCTCCTTAATCACACGGTTAATCTCCGCGTAATTATCAAGCACTTTGCGCTGCGCCCGAAAATCTTCCTCAGTGAAGCTCTGGAGGAAGCTTGTATTCCCCCAATTGCCGGGGTCCGGTCCCTTGCCCTTGTGCTGGGAAGGACCAGCGGAACCGACAACGATTGGGGAGATGGGGGTGAGTACCACGGGTTCTATTTTCGTGGTCTCATTGCTCCCAATCGGAGCTGGAGATTTCCGAGCCACGTTGAAATTCCCTTCCACATGGACGGGAATGACAACCGGATTCAAACCTGCAGGAATGGCCTGATGACCATTCCGTGCAGCGTGGTCCCACTCAATCTCAGCTGCGGACCTGGCACCCATGGCCATACTCCCGTAGCGTCTCGCGAGGGTCTTGAGTTCCTCGCGACTCATCTCGTTGTGGGCATGCAGAATGGTTGAGGGTGCACTAACTCGTGCAGTGGTGGCGGAAGCATTAATATTACTGGTATGAACACTACCACTCGATGGCGAGCGCTCACGATGCGAGCACGCTGTCTTACGAGTAACGGGGGTCCAGCCCTCGCTTTCCTGACCTCTTTGAGGCCCTGGGGTCCCAAAGTCCGCATCCCCTTGGAGAGGAGAAAACTTGCTACGTGAGTGGCCGGCGTCAGAGACGCTAGGACTACCACATTCAGCGAGAATGGGTCCTCCCATCACCACTGTGCTCGGCACCGTGGCTAAGGGGTAAGAAACATTGTGGCCATCCTCCACAACAGAGACAGAGTCTGAGATGGGAGAGGCCTCACTAGGACCGTATATGGGCGGCAGGGCTTCAAATATACCGGCTGCCGTCAGGCCACGGGTGTGGTGACCAGTGTTTTTCGGTTGTAGACATTGTTGTAGTTAGATAGACGGTTGGGGTGGTCGACTGCAGAGCGGAGATTTCGAGTTGATCAGACTAGAGGGATCCAGCAAAGCAGAGACAGGATCGAGCAGTTAAAAATATGTGGCGAGGAGCTAGGCTTGTCTCGTCACACGGGGTTGTTGGGTGGTCGAACCAACAGAGGTAACTGGCGTAAGAAGATGATTGACTGAGTCAACTAACTACGTACAAACAGGTTTATATACTGGGATCAAGTGGCTATGTAAATACGTAACAATGAGTGATGGGAGTCCTCCCTGAGTAAGCGTTATAGTCCATGACGGCAAAGGAATGTGGTAAGCACGAGGGGCAGGACGGATAAAGGAAAGGGATATAAGTAAGAAATAAGTGACTGTAGTTACCAAATCGGGTAAGTAGGTTGAAAAAGGTGTACGTCCGCTACATTCTCGTTCTTCCGGACAGCCCGTAGCTCCTCCTGGCAGGTGCGGCATCCGGTCGGGCAGCACATCATATGAACCTCCTTGGTCTCCCAGTTGATCTCCGGATTGTGTTTCTGAAGCCAGGAGTAACCGAGGATGACATGCTGTTTCCCAAGCCGAGCTACGGCGAGCTGGATACGCTCGGATTGCCCCTTGTAGTCGACCACCATATCGACTACACCGCTGATGCTGCCCGCTTGGTTCGGGCTGCCGTCCACGTTGAGAACTAGGATGGGCTGCGAAAGAGGCCGGACTGGAAGGTTGCAGGAGATGACGTACTCTGAGTCGATAAAGTCTCCGGTCGCTCCGCAGTCAACCAGAGCCTTCACTGACATCCGGGCGGCGGTCTCCACAGACTGCAGGTCCAATGGGATGTGCAAGGAGTTTCGGCCTTCGACAGAGTCGATGACATACTGCCGGGGAAGTCGCTGTTCCCACTTCGGGCGATGAACACGCCGAAGTGAGCCTGTCCTCGTTCCCAGCTCGGGGACAGGGGCCTCCATCATTGCCCTCGTTCCCGGCTCAGGGGCAATGCGGGTTTCCGTCTCCAGGACGGAAGGAAGAGTCTCGGTCACTCGGACAGAGACAGGCATGGGGGGTGCACCTCTCGCTACTACCTCGGACTCAAATGTATTGGAATTATCTGAATACAGGAGGGTGTGTAGCGATTAGGGAACGCGACCGAGGGCGCACCGCTCACTCGGCCGAAGTGGGAAAACCCGCCGGGTCCGCATCGTCATTGCCCGATTCGTCCAGAAGCGAAGCGGTGGTGGCGATGCGGGCAAACAGCTCATCGAGGAGGTCGTCCCCGAGTTGACGAACGACCTCATCGAGAATGTCTGTGTGCCGAACATCCGGTGTAACCGGGCATTCCAGGGCGAGGTGTCCGGCCGCACCGCACCGGAAGCAAGAGCGTGGGAAAGCACATGCTCAGGTCCAGTCAACGTCCATTGGAACAACCGCTGGGAGCGCGGGTCCGGGAGCCGGTGCGAACGAGACCGTAGCACACGCAGGGGCTGCAGCTGGGAAAATTCCCGTTGCATGCGGCTGAGGTAAAGTGGCCGGGAGCCAAAACCGGAGGGTTTCCGGATCCGGCTTGGCCGAATGCCTCGTACTGGCAGAAAGCGCGCGCGCGCCAGCCGTTGTAGTCGGTGAGGTCGGGGGCAGTCTCGGACGTCGTGATCGCGACGTTGATCTTCGGGTTGAGGCCGGAGCAATACTTAGTGACCCGGACGAGAGTGTCCAAGTAACCGGCCGTTACGGCCAGTTCCTCGAAGTCATCTGTGTACTGGTAGATGTCGCGGGAGCCCTGGAAATACGAGCGGGACTCAAGCTTGGTGAGGGCTTGGTCCTGCTCATTCTCCTCTACGAACCGGAGGCAGAACTCAGCCTCAAACCTGGCCCAGGTGGGGAACGGGAACGGGTCAGTCGACGCGTGCCGTTCCGCCCATCGAGCAGCCGCGCCCTTCGACATGAAGGACATGGCGAACCAAACAAGTTTTTCCTGTGAGACGAACCCGTCCGCCATGAAAGCTTCTGGAACCAGCCAGTAGTAGGTGAGGACGGAGTAAAGGAATGTCCATCCTTGTGTCCGGTCGCCGTCGAAAACGGCCGGAGGATTCAGTCGAAGGACCATTTTTGGAGCTGGGTGAGGGGCCAAGAAATCTGGACCCGGCGCCAGAGCCGGAACAGCAGGGGCGGGGGCAGGCGGCGGATTTTGGGTGCTCAGCAACAGCTGACGGAGCGTGTTTTGGATGCTCTCAAGGGAGCCTTTGACAGCAGCGAGCCGGACCATGGCTTCGGAAGCCGGATCCGGAGTGTGAACACTTGGGATCTCGGGTTGCGCGGAGTCAGGTGCAAGCGGCTGGTCCATCGGAACGGAGGAGGGGTCGAGATTTGAAGTGGGGGAGGATGGAGCACTGGAGTAGTGGTCCGAATCCGTACCTGCACCAAACTTCCCAATCTTGACCGGTTGATCCCTTAGATCCTTTCTTCTGCTGTAAGGGCAACCTTAAGCTCGGCGCAGGGCACGGAAACTAGCGGGGGAATCCGAAGTATAAATATAGGTACTAGAATACAGGAGCGGAAATACTACGCACCTAGCGGGGGAATCTGAAGAGAAGAAAGGATGAGGATTCCCACGCTAGGTGAAACCTTATATACTAATTGGTAACTACCCAGTAGCACGTGTCCAGAGGTATCTACAGTGATCACGGGCCTGATCGCATAGCACGTGCCAACGAGAGCGGACGGATGTCCCGGGTGGTTTGGCGGATGGATGGAAGGGCGCAGAAGTATCCGGATCGCTGGGTGGAAAACCATCCGAAGTATCTGGAGCCGGTCTGGATGGAAAAGTGTCTGGAGCGCCCAAGGCGCCCGGAGCATCCGGATTGGGTCCGGATGGAAAACCGTCCGAAGCGGCCAGGGCGGGGGTTCCCCTGACAGGTATAGATGTTGTCGAGGAGCTGTCCACTGGTGCTGATGTACTCATTTTGCTTCTTGATGAAGTGGTCAATGACAGCGAGCACATCTTTGTCCTTGTCGCCAGTGCACTCAATGCAGAGGAGATCAACCAGAACATCAACCATACCGAGGACACTCTTGTTCTCGAAGAGTGCACAGAGTGAGGACCAGAGTTTGTGGACAGGACAAACACTTAGCAATTGCTGGTAGACACCATCAGGCCAAGAATTGGTGAGTATGCTCACAATAGCTGCTTGCTTCTGCAGATACTCATCTATCTCCTCCTCGTATATGTCCATTGCTGCTTTGTATACCTCTTTCTGAGCTTTTGTAGCATCGTCCTTGAGGTTGGCAGGCTTGGTAGGCTGTTTTACACGACCCATCAAGTGCTTGCAGAAGCCCAGTTGGCCAACCAGAAACTCAGCCATCTTCTCCTTGTAGGAGACGAAGTTTGCTCCCCCTTGAGCTAGCTTCAGGATGGTGTGTTTTCCTGTTGCACTGGACAGTCCAAGTTCTGATGCCATGCTGGTTTGGGGTTTCAAAGCCTGTTAGCATAGCGCCTCAGTTACGGAGCAAGAAATAACTGAGGCTGTGTACTGTCGTATAAAATTATCAAAGACTGTATGAAGGAGTGAATTGGGATGACGGGATGAATGAATGTACATATGAGATAACAGATAAGATATTACCGCCAACAGATATCTTGTTGTATCCCGACTTTACACCTCTTTTGGTAAGGTTCAGATCATTTCCTAATGTTGCTCCATTTGTCCTCTTTCTGATGCTGTGTCCTCCAAGCTGGTGACCTCCACTGGGAGGAATTTGTTGTTGCTTTCTTGGCTCAGCTGGTTAGAGCGCCAGTCTCATATTTGTGTGAGGGATCATTGGATCCTTTAATCTGGAGGTCGTGAGTTCGATCCTCACAGAGAGCACTTGTTTTGTTGGAGTTTATTTAGGATTCTTCGCGCGTCTTCTGAAAGAACATCTGTACCTCAAAGCACACGGCCAAGGCACTCGTGGCGGATGTAACCCAACATATTTCCTTATTGTCTTCTTTTTCCCAACCCTCGGCCTCTTTCCTTCATTTTAGAGCAAGCATTTGTCGGAAAAATCTTGATCAGCTTGAAACGCCCTGGGACGCATTGCAAGACGCTGCAAGGTCATATGGTTTAAGTGGCTTGCAGCACACAGGTAAGAAATCCGTAACATCTTCCAAGCCATGCCGTGACTCCCAGGCTCTCTTAAGGCGCTCGGGTGACAGCCGACCTTCCAGTAACACTCAAGGTTTCATAAGCCCAGCATTCTACTCTCAACAACGCGCCCTTGCTCGGCTCAAATATTCATACCAGGCACCACAAAAAACCGTCAAAATGAATATATTAATCAATACTACTACCACTACTTCGAAGTACGATGTAGCTGTAGTGGGCAGCGGCCAGAAATGAATAGATTCTGAATTAAGTCAGTAGGGGTATGCGAGGAGGAAACTCTTTACTCACATGCAAGAGCTTCAAGAACGAACCGTTACAACAGCTGGAGGTAAACATACCTGCACGTGTAGCGTTAAATGATGGCGGCAAGAAAGGAGGCAGGATTAGACATACCTGCGCAGAGGTGCCTAGAGGTAGTAAGTAGACGAGCTTAAGTCAGTAAGACAACACGGTGGAGGTAAACAGCATACCTGAGCCCACGCAAAGATCGATACTAGACCGCAGCTGTGAGGATCACATACCCGATACTGTCACAACCAACGGGCGGCGAGGGGGCGGCGAGGGGATTGCAGGGAGTGTGGGATAGTAGTGGTTCGAAACCAAAGTGGTGGAGTCACGGCGTCACTCACTCTCGGCTGATATAGTGGGTGACATCACTCGCTCCACCTCACTGACAAGATGCTGCCGTACGCTCCCCCGGGGTGGAGCTCATGGCGCCGACCGTTTGCTAACGGGGCCATAGCGTGGAGTATTGCCGGTTTACGTACGACGTCAAGATTTTTTGCCGTGGAGCGCACCATGTTTGAGGGCGGGATACATGAGTGTGTTGGTGCGGCGTAGGGTTGGTAAGGGAAAATCTTTGCGTCGTCATGCGAAGAGCGAAGTGGCGGAAACTAGGATTGATTATCGAGCACAGCCACAATCTACTCCCGTTCTGAATGTGATGCGTCTGTACCAAGTCTTCACCTCACTCTTCGACTTCTTGTCTCTTCCACATGGTGCTCAAGTGAAGCCCCTCCTGACTGGTTTTAAGGTCCCTCAAGGTTGCCGGGGTTTCCATGCACCTTGCAACGGTCTGGAACGCCTTTTGAGCCGCTCCGCCACGCCTTCGAAGCCGTCGGAAGCCATCCCAAGGTCTCAAGTAGACTCAGACCGTTGCAAGCTATTTACCATTTTTCCGACATTATTCATCTTCGTTTCTCAACCCCTAGGCTCCGCAGTCTCTGCACAACAAGCAGTTCGTGTTCCGTATCTTCGTTGATGCCCATCGAGAATTCGATAGTGTGAGCGATAGCGACATATTTTACAAGGTATTAAAAAGCAAGATGATAGATATAGCCAGTAAATCCTTGAATCGAAAAGTGCACAGCGTGCCCGTTAACTTCACAAACTCTGTGAACCGCGTGAACTTCCTTATTTGGCAGGGTCTGGCTTCAAAGACATGCGCCCTCCCGACGTGCGCTACCCTCGGCAAAGAGACAATAACTCCTGGTACCATGCAGTCTGTAGAGGTACGGCAGCAAAACATTAACACCATTTTATTAACTAATTCTACTGGGTACCCGTACCATTGTCTGCGACGACGGGCAGCCCACCCGCCCGCGACAACATGACATAGCTATCTGGTAGGGAACCGAGAGTGCACGGGAACTGCGAGATACAGTGGGATGCGCCGGCGGCGCGCGGGGACAACGCAAAGATCAATGACCATGGGTGCACCAGCAAGCCTGCCGGTAAGCGGGCCTGCTTTTTTCACGCGTGATGCTGGTGTTTTGACGGCGGCCGCACTCAACGTCAAGGCGCGGGGGTCGGATAGCGGTCGGATAGGGCGTTGTGAGCGTGGTATATAGGGCCAAATCCTGTCGACTCCGAGCATTTATCTGGGGACGGGGTCGGGCGCAGAAGACGGTAGCAGGTATTTCCCTGTGTGGGCAGCATTTTCGAGCTAGGCGGGAGTGGCGAAGAGGAATAAACACGGCGGGATGGTGGGACGGGATGAAGAGGCGGGTGTGGCTTTGGCGACCAAACACTCAGCAGTTGACGGACTTCACCCATCACTTCACGCAGTTCACGTACTTCACGTAGTTCACGGCGAACTTCGTGAACTTTCTGATATACGTATGTTCTCCATATAGCAGTCTAGATTAATTAAGCTTGCAACCAAGAACCCTCACTAGACGGGATAAGTTTTTCCGACAGAGAACAAGCCGACAATAAACTCACCGGTACCATCCGGTTCACCTACTCCGTACAACATCTCAAGCGGGTGGAATGCGAGGGAATTCGACCGAGGGATGAACGAAGACAACAAGCCGCGGGACGGCGGCGCTGTCAACCCCGTAGATACACCAAAGCTAGAGACCGTCACGTCTTCCTTCAAAGACTGCACCTTGACGCGTTGCGACCTCCAGGCCCGTGGGAGATAGCAGAGGTCCTGTTCGGGATAAGAAAACGGAAGTTTGTTCGAACAAGACTTACACTGCAATACGGCAGTAGTGGGATGACAGTCGAAAGTAGAAAGACCTTCGGGGAGGAGGTCCCAAGTGATCAAGGAATTATCGGGTCCCCGTAGATCCCACAGCTTGACCTTGCCATCCAAACTGGAGAGGCGTCAGATCGAGATGAGGGAATTTGGGGCGTGCGCACCTTGCCGAGAGGAACTGAAACCTCGCTGCCGGATGCCATCGGACGTTTTGGACCCAGGACGAGTCGTGCTCGACGAATTTTCGGACAAGGGGAGGATGCGAGCAAGGAAATACGAGGAATTAACAGATCAACAGCAGCAGAATTCCAATACATGCCTCGCTTTCAAAGAAGGTGAGGTTGCATTTCAGCTCAGTTGCAATCAAAGCTGAGACTGGTGTACACTGATTTGCGGTGTTTCGATTTGATCCCAAGTCGCGACGCGTCAAGTAATCACCACTACCATGTCGGAGGAGGAGCAAGTAGAAGAGCATTCCCGCTCACATAGTCCGACTGGATCTATTCCGGTGAAGCAACGAAGACCTTTGCGGTCGTGCGATACTTGTCGTCAGCGTAAAAGTGGGTCGCGAACTCTACACTCAACATGCACCTAATATATCGTCTTGTGTAGTTCGATGTATCCCGTCTTCTTCAGTGTCTTTAAACCCTCTAATGGTCGTTAGGCGATGGCCAGAATATGCCCGACGGTCACTGCTCGAGTTGTTTGGCCTTTGGTTCGCCCTGTACGTATATGGAGCCGGCGAGGGAAGCGTGGTAGGAAGCACAAGTATGTATCCTTGTGAGATTTGTGTTCAGGTCTCTGATTTTTTTCGCCCGCGAAAGCCTTGTGGACGAGCTCAAGAAAGAAAACGATGACCTCAAGACGGAGAATGCTTCACTGAAAGCTAAATTACGATCGCTCTCTGTGTGCTCTCTGTGTGCTCAGGCCTTGGGTGGACCCTCCAGCGGTATCTCAACACTTCCCTGCAGCGTTCCTGCGGCCAAGACCGCCTTGGAGTCGGGGGATACCCTTGAGGAACTGTCTTCGCGTTTCAGTCAGTTTGACTTAGATGAGTTTGGAAACAACTACTTCGGTGCATCCAGTAGTTTCTCTCTTGCCGACCACACCATCGCGGTTAGTACATTGACGAAATGCGCCTACTTTTATGACCCTTGCATTCACAGATGAAAGAAACACATTACGGACGACCATTCACGTTACATCCGCGCCGCCGCTTATATTGGGACATGCTACCGGCAAGTTGATTTCCGCCGTCCAAGTCCCCACTGACTAGAATTTCATCTAGTGGGAGAAAGAAGCATATGACCGTCGGCCACAGTATGTTTATCCTCCCACCGACTTGATAGATTCACTTCTGCGTCTATATTTTACAAATGTGCACCCCACTCTACCCATTCTGAACCGCTCTTCGTTTGAGCGGTCTGTAGCGCAAGGCCTGCACTTGACAGACACACAGTTTGGCGGAACGTTACTTTCCGTGCTGGCTATTGGCTCGCGGGTGAGCGCACTTCGATTCCCCATGACTCTATTTATAACTATCGTTCCAAGTACTCTAAAGACTCTCGCGTGTTCGTCGATGGTGACACATCATGCCTTTCGGCCGGCTGGAAGTTTGCGAATCAAATTTGGATCCTACGAAATTTGTTTGAACCTACGATACATGAAGTCCAGATGTACTGCGTATGTATGCTCATATTACATCTACGACACCTCTCCCAATGTCTTTATTTTCAGATCCTGACCCTCTATGCCATGGGGATATCCATGCCCCCAAAACTCCTGGCTGTACCTCGTATGCTCGTCCAGAGACACCCATGGAACATTGACAGCGAATGGATATAATTTTCCTTAGGGAATTGGGATTCGCTGCCTTCACCACCGCGGCGCCCACCGAAGAAAGCCCGAAGGCCCCAAGTGGGAGTCTGATCATGACGAGGAGCTGTGGAGACGCGCGTTCTGGTCCTTCGTCGCTTTGGAGCGATTGGTGTGCGCTTGCATCGGGCGCCCAATGAGCCTGCAAGCTGAGGAGTACCAGTTTGATCGCCCAGTCTCTGTCCTTTCTGATGGCTTTTAGGTACGACACTGAACCGCCACTTCAAGTGGATGATGAATACTGGGACCAGGGGTTTTACGCAGCCGCCAGGAAAACCTTCCCAGCTGTCGTATTTTGTCTGCGATTTGCGGCTTTGCGAGGTGATCCTATCGATCCCATTCTGCGTATGTGTTCTGAGTTCGTGAAACAGATCTCGGCCGATGTGATGCGGCGATTGTATGCGTCGAAAAAAATCGAAGATACTGATGGGCTGGGAAAGCCTGGACTGGGACCAGCGCACTGTTGCTCATTTCGACTCAATGATGAACGACTTTTCAGATTCCATCCCATCTCATCGTACGTCTTTACAATTTCCGTTTCTATATTCTAACCGTTCCACAGTTAGGTGGGATCCGGACAGTCCGCCACAGGGTGTATTCTTTGACCAGTCGGCCGTGTTGCATGTGTCGTACCACTATCTTATGATAGCGGTTCGAATCCTTCTCGGACGCTCTCAGACTTGCTGAAGTGCTTTGCAGATCCACCGACCATATATCCAAAGGCGACCAGACTGACCGCCACATCACTCTCGATCTGCGCAAATGCAGCACGCAAGATCCTTCGCACGGCAGATATTTGGTTCACTAAATTACAGCGATTACCTCCACAAAATCTCATTGTATGTTCCTTCCTGCCTTTGTTAATATATGGCTAAGTCTCAAGTAGAACCCCGTTTTCGTCTCGGGGCTCATTCTTCTTTTGAATATGTTGGCAGCCAAACGTGTCGGTATTTCGATAGACAAGAACAAGGATTCGGTTCTCGTCGCGATAGCGATGGAGTTCCTCAAAGTTGCTGAAACGAGGTATGCTGCACTTCCTTGCCACCATGCCGCTCGATACCAAGTCATAGATATCAACCGGTTGGTCGCATTTCGGATATCCTGCGGGATGTGTGGTCTTTCGATACCCAGCCGAACACTCAAATTGCTATTGACCCTGGCGCATACAAGAATGGAGCTGCTGAGTTCGCTGCCCCCGAGTCTCAGTCTCCAAGCAACTTTAGCTCTCTTCTGGCGAATGAGCTGAACGGACATTATTCACATCTTGACATTCCTTTCACCGACACATTTGGCCAATCTTCCGGCCCCAAACCGGGAATGTCCATTGAGCAGTTGCTTGCAGATGCGGGCACACCGGATACCACGAGGAGCGTTTTTGAAGATGAGCTTATGTCCATGTGGATGGCTGTCCCCACCGACGTCGCGTGCGGACAATGTTGTTTTTTATCCCTCCACGTTAATTGAACGAATGATTCGCAGGCATATGGTTGGTGGCTGGGAGACATACGCTGAGGATAGGAATGTCGCGGAGGTAAACTGGTTCAGCAGTTTCGGAGCACCACACTACTAGTAGTATCCCCTCATCATCATCATATATGTCGCATGTGTCATAGCTTCGCATTGTTATTATTGTAGGCGGCTTCACACCACAGTTTCGAAATTACCGTACTGTCGATCCGCTTGCCCTGGACGGCCAGCTCAGTGACCTCGAGCAAGAGGGCACCCGTACTCTGAGACGTATTTTCGCCCTACTCTGCTGCTTCTCCAGTTCTTTCGCCGTGCGTATTCCGGTGCATGACCCCGAGAGACGAAGCTCCGAGTGAGCGAGTCAAGATCTGGGCCGATTTGGGGACGGTTGGATTGTCGTTTAGTAGTAAAGCTCTAGTAGCAAAATTCTACAGGGACGTGTCTGTTAATCGCAGAAGTTCCTGTTGTGAATCTGCCGAACGGTCGTCTCCCTCAGCGTCGCAAGCTGGTTTGAGCATGAGTGGACGGCAAGCTCGCTCAACGCATACTCACTTTGCCAATAAGGATCTGGAATGATTTAGGAACGATTTCAGCAAAATAGGCAACGCTAATCACCTGAGTCGCGTCCTTGGAGTCGTTGTATCTATGCAGGAGTTTTATGTGTTTCTTCACAATCACATGTGCGTCTTCATGATGCTGTGAAGCTGTAGCGACGACGTGTATGGGTACCGAAACGCGTTCCACTCTAGTTCTTTTTCAAGGCTAGCGGCCTCAACTTCAAGAACATTTATACGGGCTTCTTTAGCGAGGACGCACAGTGATACTGGAGAACCAATTCGTAATTGGACTGAGACTGAGGCGTGCATGATAATAGAAGACAAGTCCCGTCAATCACATGTTTTCGCCCTACTCTGCTCAAGTGCTCGCAGACGTGGTAATTTGGCCCTTTGGGATCCCCGCTTCAAGCGCATAGGAGAGTAATCGCCGTCCTGAATCGGGCTCTCCACCGTTCACGCAAACGGCCTGTATATGTGTCTTGCGCCTTTGCATACGAAAAACCAACTCGCCTTCCTCCGCGCTTGTCACAACTATCACCACAACTATAATACTGCTGCCTTTTACGGTCACCGAATTCACTGTAATTTGTTGGTATCACATTTATGAGAAGTTTGACTTTCGGTTTTGGAGGAGTCTTGGGGAAAAGCGAACCAAAAAAATGTGCTCGTGGGCGGGTTGTAATGTGTGCTGACTGTGGAAGCACCCCCGTTCCGATGGCGCGAAGCTCCATTCTAGGGGCCCATAACCTGCTGACACGACGCCGCGTGCGAGCCGAAGCCGGTCAACCCGCTCAGCCAATGTGCCTCCAGAGGGATTCGAACCCTCAACATCGCCGGTCCACACGTGGTGGCGCTGCGTGCTGCAGCCGCATTACCAGCTGAGCCATGGAGGCATGAAAACAAATACCCATAGCGGTGATATATTCCACTACTGTTGGTCATGCAGTAAAAGTGACTTATCATTGTTTTGAAATGATTTTTGTGCTCCGGCAGGTCGTCTCTTCAAGCCCACTCCGACTTTTGAAGATTACTGCTTTGGGCTCGATATACTTGATCCGTTGCAGGTGGGGATATCAATCGCGTCCGTTTTACGCAAAATCTCTCTCACGGCGCGTTTGGCATAAAGTGTGACGTAACCCTGATATTTCCCAGCAACGCAACACCCATCCCGTCGCCTCAGCAATGCCCACCACCAAAACAAGAGAAAGAGCCGTCCTCGATGCCGTCAAGTCGACAACTCGCCAACGAGATTTCAAGGTCCAGCTGCCGTGGATACCCCCAGCGACGTGGAACACCATGCTGTCGACAAACGACGAAGTACGAGAAGGGTACAAGTGCCTCGGGAGAGCCGCCTTGCATCTCGCTTTTGCTGTCTCGTTCATGGATGCTTGCGGTGGGCTTGGCGTGGGATGCCCTGTGGGGATGTTCGGGGTAAGATACTTATCTTATCTGCTGTCTCTTTTCTTCGTCTGACGTTCTTGAAGGCATTGGAAAACTGCTTGCTGTCGGAAGAAGTTCTTTTTGAGCTTATGAAGAAGCCCTGCCATCGTAACACGAGACTGCGGGTTGCATCGAAGGGCGTCACCTTAGTTCGGGACGCTGTCCACATTTTCCTAGGTGGATTGTGGAACTCGGACACGGAGAACCTCGGGCAGATCCTCCCTTGGGTCCGCCACGTCTTCGGTCCTTGATACCGGTGGCGATCGAAGCCTACAGGTCATTGTAAGGCTTCATCCTTTCCCTCCTTTAGTCCCTCTCCTCACCCCTCGTTAGCCGTCCGCCCAAAAGAGCGCGCAATGCAACGAATAACCAGCACCCAGTCGGTTCGTTGACATAGTAACATTCCACTGTAAAGTCCTGACAATTCGAATTCGACAGAGCTGCGTGGCATCCAGCGTATATATGCGCTGCAATTCGCGGGTAGGCCGCTCAAGATCTCGAAGGCGCAAGAAGAGCAATATTTTGAACTCATTGACAGCCTACTCACCACGCCTCCGGCATCCCCGTATCCATACCTCGCCGAAGAGGATGATGAGCTCAAGACCGACGCCAACGCCGATGACTGGGTGAACGTCTTACAGGCTCCTTCTACGTCGTCTAGAATCTATGGGGCACGTATCGCTCACGAACCGCTGACGGCGTTGGCCGCTGGACCGCCTACGGTGGGGAAGATGTCCTGCGGTGCTGCAAAAGCCCATCTCCCTCAAGGTACATCTCCGAAAGTTCACCTTGACCCCCGTTCTGACATTTCCTTGGCCAGCGCAAGAACCACCCGGACGTCGACGACGCTCAAGAGCCTCTGGCCCCGGTCGTTGCGCCCCCGAGAAGCCCTTGGCATAAAAGCACCAACACGGTATCTGGGCTCCCTGTCATCGCCGCACGCCGCATTAACGTTTCTCCTCAGCGCCGTCAAATTCTGGCCCCGTCAAGGATAGGGCTTCGATCCCCGACAAGACTGGTCGTGCTCCTTGGTCCCTGAAAAACATGTTCTCGGGTGCGAAAGCGACTCTGGGTTCTTATTTGGGATGAAAACTTGTTTCAGTGACTCTCCTGTCTGACTCGGCTCGTCTCTGGTTCTGGGTGCTCCTTGTGGTGGATTCCTATCGGTCCCTCGGTCAAACCTTCAAGTGCTTCTCCTCCCAACAGTGATACGTACGTATCGCCGTTTCTGTACCATCTATGCATACCGCTATTGGCAATTTCTATAACCACATGCCTACACCGACATCTGCAATTAATACCCCACTTCATAGCTATATTTTCGATCGCAGTCGCGCATGTACACTCTATCCCACTGGCCCCCTATCACTACATGTATTTATCCCTCTACAATATTTACTGTACAGTGGCTTCACGATATAGATATCATGATAAGTATATTCTAGCGCGCATACATTACTCCGGTCGCGGAATATATCAAGAGGTGTCTTGTAGTAAAACTAGGTCGAGTTCCATCCTGCCTGCCACCACCGTTTGCCGGGATACTGCCGCCTGCCTCAGTTACGGAGTGCATGTCGAATAGCTCTCCGTTGATGTACAGTCCATAGGTTCCCTCGGGGAGATTACGGAAGACAAGGGATATTCTGTTACTATTACGATTAGCCTGCGTTTTCAATCCAGTGCACGGGACTCACGTCTTGCTGGAACCCATCCCACGTCCGCAGAGTCCACAATCATGGCGCCGACATCCGCATCCCACACGCCACGGAGAAAATCAACGCCAGAGCTCAAGTCCCACCCCGTCGACATACGGCGTGTTAGCCAAGTGCTCCGGCGTCCACGGCGCCTCCCACATCTTCCTCTGCCCGTCGCGCACGTTCAGGCGCGCGTACCCAATTGCCGGCGTTGCCGGTGTACGAATCCATGCGCGTCCAGTTCCCCGTGGCGTCCTCCGACTCATCGTACCGCGGGTAGAACAGCCCGCCCGCGCTCCCAGGTCGGGCTGAGGAACGCGTCGGCGTGGCGGAGGAGGCCGTCGAGGGTCTCGGCCTTGCCGACTTTCGGAGACCCATTGGACGACGTAGCCGAAGTCAGGGCGGGTGTAGGCGCGTTTTCTCGGGCGGCCCCGCGAGCTCGCGCGCGCGGCGTAGCGTTTCAGGCGCATCCGGATCGGCGCATTCTTGTTTGACGAGAGTTGCGGAGGGCGACACCGACGGGTGTGCTGTTGACGTTACACGCCCGTCCTCGGGACGGTGCTGAGGAAGCCGAGAATTTGGGTAGGGTAGAGCGCGTGTACCTCCTCTGAATTCCAGGCGTTCATGAATGCGCAGGCCCTATTTTTCACTGAATTAAGCGCGCATATATTTTCTCGTGGTAGGCGCTTACCATGCGGTGAAGCCCACACCACGCTCGAGGATGCGATCGCCACGCTTCACTTTAAACATCTGGATAAAAAGCCCGTCGTCCTGCAAGAAACCCTGCCTGGACTTCCAGGCGGCGGTGTACTTTTCGAGGACACCTTCGATGATATTCGTACCGTTGCGAGCGTCGTTGTATCGTATCGCGATAAGCTGAGTGCATGCAGTTAGATTACGAATGCCGCTATTGAACCGTGGCTTACCGGAAATTGGTTGCACACGACAAAGCTGGGGACGCGTTGAGCAATGTTTATTGCGCCTCTGAAAAAGCACCGACATGCAATTCGGCTCGCAGCATACGCCGAGCCAGTTTTCGGCTTCCATCTCGTTGAGAATGGTGTCTTGGAGGGTCATGCGAGTGTATGAGAATGTTTCGCGCCCCATGCCCCAGAAGATCGGGTTCCAGTCGAACACGAGCGCGTCAGGCGCGTCGTACTTGTCATCGCCGATCAACATCGCGTGTAACGACACCATGAGAAGAAGATGCCCCGAATACTTGGGTGATAGTCAACTCGAGTCGTACTGCAAACAAAGACCGGGCGACATACCATGATGTTCTCCCTTGAAACTGGATTCGGCCACGGTTTCCTCAGCTCCTTGATGTCGGGATCGGCCATCCGTCCGCTCTGGCTCGTCAGATACCAGTACCCCCCAAACTGCCTTGTCCATCATCCCGCATAATTAGACTTTCCCAACAAGGACTTGAAGACGGGAACGCAGAGCAGGTAGATGGTGGTAGTGTGCCGCTCCGGCAGCATACGCCATTGTTGCGAGCTGGTACCGCAGCGAGTCGAGCCATTCTTGCCCGTCGACTTGTGTACCCATGTGGGGCCATTCGCCCAGCGGGGCTGTAGCGAGATTGTGAAAGTGGCGGAGGTGGCCGGTCTGGAGTGAATCGAGTGTCTGGACTTTGTCTAGAAAGCCACAAGGAAGTGTCTTGGGCAATTTGCTTGGAGTGGACATGGTGAAGAGTGGAGAAAGAGCAATTCAAAGGCGGTGTCCGCAGATGTCGCTAGTGTTTTGCTCCGGAACGCCCACTTCTAGCACAAGCGACGAAAGTAAATAATAAGGTGTGAGACCACGGATTGACATGAAATTGCAATCCGCGCCTTGATGTCACATGTTCCAGCCAAATTCGAGTCTTGAGGGAACGGGACGCGTCTGAGTGAGTATACACACCTGCGTACATACCTAGTGGTCCACAAAAATCTCCACGAAGGATCCAGGTTGTTGAGATACTCTTTCCGAGACCACCGAGGGCCGCCGGGGATCCCACCGTACCGTATACGGTTACGGGCCGAACAAATTACGGCCGTATACCGCAAGGTTTTTTCGGACCATACGGTACGGTTACGACCATACGGTACGGTTACGTACCGTATACGGCCCATTGAACGGCGCCCAGAGAGAGTAGTTTTCTTACAATTGTACAATCAAATGCCTTCGTGTCACCCTTGGACCTCTGTACACCTTCTGCGGAGTCAGCCTCGCTGCTCCTTGTCGAGTTTGAATTTAACCGTACCGTAACCGTAACCGTATACGGTGTACGGTTACGGTGGGATCCCTACCGAGACGAGGGCTTCTCGAAATCCCGGCGAGAGAGTTCAAACTTTCGCCGGAACCTTTGGATCGGACTCCGTCTAGGCCAGGTAACGGGGAAAAACTAAGTTCAATGACCCTCGAAGAATGGTATAGTAGGTAATCCTTGGGCGATGTCTCCAAGCTTTGGGATTTTCAGGTCGGAGTTCGGGTGAAAGCCTGCAGAGGCCAAATTGCAACTAAGGCCGAATCTAGCCGAACCAAGCTTTAGCACAATCCACATCGTCCAGCCTCGAATAAATATGTCCACAGAGCAGGACCCCCCTCATAGATCCCACAACATTCGTCCCTCCCTCCCTCGAAAGCACGACTCTAGTGACTATCGAGTTTTGCGATAGAGTGCGCCGCACGCTGTCATATGTAGACGATCTCTGAGGGATCCCGCACATTTACAGTGCCGCTGGCTCCACCGCGCTTCCTGGGTGCAGACCGAACTCCTCCTGACCTTCCCCCCTCCGACCATTGGCTGCGTCGTTCTCCTGCCTCGCAACTCGGACGAGACGGCAGGGATGTTCCCCGCGTTTGGGTCACCAAGACGCCGGCGACGAATGGTGAGGCAAGCAGCGCCGCCTCAGCTGGCATGGGACAGAAAAGTCGAGGGAGGGTTTCCGGAGTTGAAGGTGCTGGTGAGTGCTCACTGCTGCCGTGCTCATTCGAAAACACCGATGGATGACTTGGTTAGAAACAACGGATACGAGATATTGTGCAGCCTGGAAAGAGTTTGGGGCATTCAGATAAGAAGCCTGCGCAGTAACACTTGTAAAAAGTAAAGACAAGATCGAAGTGCGGCCTGAACGACGGAGGACACAAGTTTGGTCAGTAATCGTTTCTTCAAAGTACAAACAAAAGTCTAGTTGGTATGGAACAAAATAAAAGCACATTTCACAATCATCATCAGGCTTCGCGCGACCTTTTTTACATTTACTTCTTGAGGAGAGCGGGGGCGGTGAGGCCCGCGGATAACCCGGTGGAGCCAGCGAACTTGGCCTCGGTGCCCTTGAGCTCCTCCCTAGTGCGTCGTTAGCAATGCGATCGAAAAAGAAACGTGCAAGGAAACGCGACGAGACGAAAAAAACTGACTCGATGCGGAGCAGTGCGTTGTACTTGGCGACACGCTCGCTCCGGGCGGGAGCGCCGGTCTTGATCTGCCCGACGCCGAGCGCGACGGATAGGTCGGCGATGATGGTGTTCTCGGTCTCACCGCTGCGGTGGGAGATCATGACGCCCCAGCCGTCGGACTGTGCGAGCTGGGCACTACGAACCGTAAGCCACGAGGGAACAAAAATAAGAAAAAAAACATACGCCTGAATCGACTCGGAGATGGTACCGATCTGGTTGACCTTGAGCAGCAGCCCATTGCACGCCTTCTTCTCGATGGCGGTCTTGATCCGGAGGGGGTTGGTCACCGTCAAGTCGTCGCCGACGATCTGGATCCCGCTGAGCTTGGTAAAGTGCGTCCAGGCCTCCCAGTCGTCCTGGTCGAAGGGGTCCTCGATCGAAACGATGGGGTACTTCTTCACGTAGCTCATGTATAGGTCCGCGAGCTCCGTGCCCGAAATCCATTGCTCGGGTCCGAGTTGGGGTTCTTGAAGTCGAGGTCGTACTTGCCCTCCTTGTAGAACTCGGACGACGCGACGTCGAGCGCGATCTTGATCTTGCCCTCGTACCCCGCCTTCTTGATCGCCTCAGAGAGCAGCTCGAGCGACTCCTCCGCGCCAGACACGTTCGGTGCGAACCCGCCCTCATCTCCGACGTTAACAGCTAGGCGCGGCGTGAGACGAAGCGCGCATGTACACAGCGGAGCAGCCCACCGTCGATACCGTACTTGGCGCTGATGACCTTCTTCAGCGTGTGGTACGTCTCCGTGCCAATCTTCATCGCCTCGGTGAACGAGCTGGGCGCCGGTGGGGAGGAGCATGAACTCCTGGAACGCGAGCTTGTTCCCTGCGTGCGACCCGCCGTTGATGACGTTGAACGCGGGGGTCGGCAGGACGAACGGCGGCTTCACGCCCGCGAGGTCGGCAAAGTGCTGGTACAGCGGGACACCCTTCTCCGCGGCGCCTGCCTCAGCCACGGCGATGGACACGCCGAGGATGGCGTTCGCGCCGAGCTTGCCCTTGTTCGGGGTGCCGTCGAGCTTGATGAGGAAGTCGTCGATCTCCTTCTGCCCGGTGACTGCGAGGCCGGACTTGATGAGCTCGGGGGCGATGATGTCGTTGACGTTCGCTACGGCCTTGCTGACGCCTTGAAAATGATTTTTGAGCACAAGGAAACGATTTACGCGTAAAACATACCCTTTCCGACGTATGCGTTCTTGTCTCCATCCCGGAGCTCGACGGCCTCGTGGATACCAGTGGATGCACCAGAGGGCACGGCAGCGCGGAAACGGCCTAAGATGGTGGAGATCAGCAACACAATTGCGGCAATTGCGGCAATTCAAAATGCGATGGCAGAGCCCAATCCAAGCCGATCTGGTCTTTGAGGCCGCCTCCGATGGCACCATACAACCCGAATGTCCTCCAGCGAATAAACAGGGGCACTGCTAGTGAGAATGCGAGGCAGGACAATCCAAGCCAATCTGGCTCTGTAGACATGTACTGAGTGAACCAGGCCCACGACCACCAGAAACGCGACGCGACAACAGCCATTTGGCTCTTTGGACATCCAATGAACCAGGACCAGAACACCAAAAATGCGACGCGACGAAAACCAATCCAAGCTGATCTGCTCAGGACAGCGAGAGACGCGACGCGACCAAGGCCAATCCGAGCCGATCCGCCCTTTGTATCACCCAGCGAAAGAGCCAGGCACCAGACCCCGTCTAAAAGCCCAAACATAAGTAGTACCAACCTTTAGCGGTGTGAACGTCGACCTCGACGGTGGGGTTGCCACGCGAGTCAAAGATCTATGCAAACCCCATCGATTAGTCCCCGTAGCGTACACCTGCTCTCGTTTACCTGGCGCGCAAAGATTTTGGAGATGGACATGATGGTGGTTTGAGGAAGAGATTGAGTTAGATTTCAATGAGTCGCGTTGTACGTAAGTGTAACGGCCGCTAAGGTGGCGCGCTCTATCCCCGCTTGTGCATATTATCCCATTCCGACCGTCGTAAGGCCGATGAAGTCTATGGTACAGGGATGAAAACTAGTCCTTCTTCCGGCCGCGACCTTCAGCCCGCTTGCCCTTAGGAAGCGACTTGAGCAACGCAGACTTGCTGCGGTTCTTGTTTTTGACATTGGCGCCGGAGTAGAAGTTCGACGCTTTTTCTGGGGAAAAACTTAAGCGTTGCGATCAAGGATGAGAGCGAGATGGGTACTTTGTTGGTTTTCATCCGCGGCTCCTTTTTGCTGGATGAAGGACCCTCACCGTCTGCTTCCGAGTCGTTTGTCTAGTGAACATGAGTCCAGATTGAACGATAAAAAAATTGAAGATCGTACCTCCGCCGACAGTCGTCTCAGGGACTTCTGTGGTGTCCCTCCTTGATACCCTCCCAGACGTCGTTCCACGTCAGCTCCTCCTCCTCGTCGGCAGGCTCGTCTTCGCCTTCCTCATCCTCATCCTCACCCTCCGCCTCATCCTGTTCCTCCTCTGCAGCAGCCGGGCCCACAAATAGATCGTCCAGCGGCTGCACATCCTCCGCCACAAACGTATTCTTCTGCATGATCGTCCCCAAATTCTGCCGCACCCCCGGCACCTCCCCGTCCGCGCCCTGCAGCCCCTTCCACCCGCTCCCCACCGCCTTCTCCTTGCCTTTGCCCTTGACCTTCTCCCGCTCCTTCCTCGCACGCTCTTTCGCCTCGCTCTTATTCAGCTCCTCCGACCGCTCCGGCGGCGGCACGAAAAACGGTATCCGCCCCCTCACCCAGTCGCTCAGCACGATCTTCGCCACCGCGTCCAAGTCCGGCTCTCCATGCTTCAGCAGCCGGCCCTTCATCCGCGCGAGCTTGTCGAGGAACTCCTCGGGCTCCCATGCGCCTTCGCCCGCCTCGGGGAGCGCGACGCCGTACGTGCGCGAGAGGTACACGGGCTTGACGCGCAACATGAGCGCGGGGATGTGGTCCGACGGGGTCGGCAGCGCCTCAACGCGCACGACGCCTTTAAGGACCGTGGACGTCTCCGAGTCATGTGCGGAGGTGGGCACGATCCCGGGACAGTCGATAAGGTAGATGCGGCGGGTGAGGGTGATGTATTGCCAGACCTTGGTCTCGCCGGGTACAGGCGCAACGCGACACACCTTTCCGCTTTTGAGCGTGTTGATTACGCTGCTCTTCCCGACGTTGGGATACCCGATGAAGCCGAACGGAAATCTGCTTCTTGTCCGAGTGCAGCTGGGCGAACTGCCGCAGGAGCTGGATGAGCGAGCCCTTGCCGAACGAGTGGTTCGGCGAGGCGTGGAAGGCGATGGTCGGGAAGCGCGGGGTCAGGTGTTGGATGTAGCGGGCGGTGACCCAGTTCGGGACCAAGTCGCATTTGTTGATGACGAGGACGACCTGCTTGTGCGATTTTTCCTTTTTGACATATTCCAGTACGGACTCGCACATCGTCCCGAGGGGGTCGCGGGCGTCGAGAATGTGAAGGATGACGTCGGAGGAATCGATGACCTTGTAGAGTTCGCCGTATATCCGTCGCGAGGTGCCTTTAGCGTAGATGGGCTCGTGATAGTCGGCGTGTGTTTGCGGCTCAACGATAGACGATGCGAGGCGCTCTGTTAATCCGTTCAGTGATGCTGGACGAAAGACGGGAAATAATTGAATGACCTATTGTGCCGGTGCCGTTCTCAAGGGCAACGCCTGCAGCTTCCTCTTCTGCGGCAGCGCCGAGCTTGCTCAGTTCATCAAACGAAGCAGCGTCGATTCTCGGGCGCTTCCTCTGTGCCTTGGGCCCAAACGTATCGCTGAATGGTTCCACTTCAACGATGTGGGGGCGCTGTTGTATTTTATTCAGCTTTTGCACTACATTTTTTTACAAACACAGACCTTGCGCAAATTGGGGTTGGCAGCATCGTCCAAGAGTGCCATGGGCAATTTATTCCGCCGCAGAAGGACCGAATACGGGTCGTCTTTCTTCGTCGCCAGACTCGTCCGAAAATGGTCCAGCGCAGTCTGCGAGATTACCCTCGTATTTCCTACCCAAATATTAACATCCCTCCAACCAAATTAGCATAGTCTCAGCATACCAAACCACCGCCGATCAGGCTGCACCCGTCCTGGCTTCGTCTCGTCTTCACCCTTCTGGAACGCCGCTGCCTGGGTGATTTTTCCGTCCTTGTCACGAATGGGCTTGCCCCCATTGAGCATCTTGAGACGGGCGGCCTGCTTGGCATCGCGGTAGAAGTTCTCGCCCTTTACTCTCTTGAGGGAGATTTTGGACGTCTTGGAGCTCGTTTTTGCAGGCGAGCTGGTCTTTTTCGTCGGCGCCATCGTCAGTGAAGAAAGAAATTACAGATCACTGATCGAATCATTGACATGATGATCTCATCAATTCTCTTTCTTCATGAACCACTTTCACCAGTTGTGCAAATCTTTTGGGCTAGATAACTCAGACGAATCAAAATTTCAGGTTGCAACTCACACGACGCACCGAGAAAAAAAAGGTTTCCTCTCTGGCGTCACCCAACGATTGTTCTGCGGCGTTGCTTCTGCCGTTGGTTTAATTTGTGGAACGCCGCCGTTAACCCTATTCAATTTCCATCATACTGCAGCTCCACGCTGCCGCGGATGACGGCTCGCAAAAAGACGAAGCTTTCTACTGGAAAATCGAATAAGTTTTGGACACTCCTTCACTATTAGGACAAATGGTCCTACGCTGATATCAATAAACTTGTTCTGCCACCTGTTCGTTCTGCACGACGCGTGGAACGCCGTCGTTCAACCAATGCCTACCTAATTCCATCTCTATCTCTGCACTCGCTGACTGGCGGGAGACCGCCGCAGACTGCCGATGCGGGAACAAAATACGAAAATAGATCTCTTTCCCGTTGACACTACAAAACCTATTGTTCGAATTCCCGACCGTGCGGAATATGACAACGGCTGACGGAGCACAACCTGAAACACCATACGAGAATTAGTAAGTCTGTTCATGAATTACGAGTATAAGATATCCGACGAGTATGAATCCCTGAGCACCCACCTGCAGAATCCCCCTCGAACACAATGCCCTCATATGTTATCACCGGCGCCTCCAGAGGACTCGGTGTTCGAGGATTCATTTTCTTTCCTTATTTTAAGCCTGATCAGCCTCTTCGTTTAGCTCGAATTCGTCAAGCAGCTAAGCGCCGACAGCGAGAACAAGGTCTTCGCAGTCGTCCGAAACAAAACCAACGCCACCAACCTTCATGCTTTGTCGAAAAATAATGTCACAATCCTGGAAGCCGATGTTACTGACCCAAAGGCTCTCAAGGTAATACAAACCAACCTCTAGTAAAACGTGAGAAGGATGTTTTGTATGTAGCTCGCAGCGGTCGAGGTCTCAAAAGCCACCGGTAACAAACTGGACTATTTGATCAACAACGCTGGCTCGTCAACGAATCCAGGATTCACACTCGACCAATTGTGAGTTTCGTTCAACCACAAAAGCCTTGAACATAACGTTCCAATAATGTATACAGCCCGAGCGCAGAGGCCGTTGAAAATGATTTACTGGACAATGTGTGTGCCTAACCGCCTGACTTTGTATCCCATTAATATCCCGCGTCCCTAGTTCAAACCAACACGATCAGCGTCGTGCACAGTACCAACGCGTTTCTCCCGCTTCTCAAGAACGGCTCCACCAAGAAAGTTCTTTCCATGAGCAGTGGCCTCGGGGATCTCGATTTCACGCTGGCAGGCGAAGCTGAGGCCCAGCCCTCCTACTCCATCGCCAAGGCCGCCTTGAACATGGTCGTAGCTAAGTACGCAGCGCAGTTCAAATCCGAGGGGTTTGTTTTCCTGGCGATGAGCCCAGGAATCGTGGATGTATCAGGTACTAACGAGTCTGGACGTCAGTCATTTTTGCTTATTATCCCCGGTACCCTCAACTCATTTCGAATTACAAATCTCAAACAGCAACGGCCGGGGCTCTCGAAGAGTTCAAAATGTTGACAAAAGCAGTCGCCAAGGCGGCTCCGGACTTTAAAGGGCCAATCACTCCGGAGGAATCAGTCAGGAAGCAGTTGGAGGTGTTAAACAGGTGGACTGTCGAGGATACCGGCGCGTTCATTTCTCATCTCGGGAATAAACAGTGGATTTAGTGATTTATTTAAATGTAAAATACTCGGATGCTCGTCTATAATCTGTCTAGATCTTGTTTTCAATTCTTCCTAGGATTCGATTGTCGACCTTCCATTTTCGGACGTCGGCGGTAGTTTGGCAACAGCGTGTTGCTAGTGTGTTGCTCACCTAACACTGACGTGTTTGTCGACTCCCACCTAGATTGCTAATGGCTTGTGTCCATTCCACCAACTTCGTTTGTCTCCCCCAGAAAAACTCCGGAATATACAGGCCACGTTCTTGAAATTCAAGCCACTCCGAGTCGCCGTGTCCCCCTTCAGTCGATTCGCCGATCAATTTCGCAGATCCTGTACGATGGTTCCGTACGAAGGAAAATCTGGCGTACATACCTACTACTACACGATCCACCGAAGAAGCTTTTCTCTTGACATTTGGAGGACTCTGACTTAACAAGTGTCTAGATCTTCTGGTCACCTGCTTCAAGGTCCTAAATTTTAATTCTGTAAACTTGCGGAACACTGTCGCTGAACCGATTCAATTTGCGCCATGGAATACCGCCAAGTCACGGAAGACCGCGACTTGAATATACAGCGCCTGTGCGTTTCGGGAACATTTTGGGGACTACCGCGGCTATTCACTTCCTTCTTTCCGTCTTTCCGGCCATCCAAGTCTAATCATTGGGATGTGGGTCTGCAAAAAATCCCTTCCCTGGAATATCCCGAACTCACGGAATATGACAATGGCTGACGCGGCTTATATGTAAGTTCTTTGATAAATTCAAAATTGCGACACGAGACTATAAGTATAAGATATCCTGCGAGGGTGGTTCATTCACGAGCCACGTTGAACAGAATGTCCTCTTATGTTGTCACTGGCGCCTCCAGAGGCATCGGTGTTTGAGGATTCATTTCGTTCTATCTTCCTCCAACTAACGTTTTGCATTTAGCTTGAATTCGTCAAACAATTGAGCGCCGACAGCGAGAACAAAGTCTTTGCCATCGTTCGCAACAAGGCCAACGCCACCAATCTCCATGCTCTGTCGAGGAATAATGTCACAGTCCTTCAAGCGGATGTTACTGATCCCACCGCTCTCAAGGTCGGTGGACAACTGGCCTGCCCTCGAAATGTGGGATCTGATTTGCGTTCAGCTTGCAGCCGCCGAGGTCTCGACAGCTACCGATAACAAACTGGACTGTTTGATTAACAACGCTGGCTCGTCAACGAATCCAGGGTTGACTCTCGACCGATTGTGAGTCTTCGTTCCAGAACAAATTAATTAAAAAATAGGATTTCAACCATGGATCCAGCCCGAGCGCAGAATCAGTCGAAAATGATTTACTGGACAACGTATGTCCTTGCATCTCCTCTTTGTTCGTTTAATTCTAGCTTACATTACAATTATATGCGTCTAGTTCAAAAGCAACACTGTCGGCGTTGTGCACAGCACTAACGCATTTCTTCCGCTTCTCAAAAACGGCTCAGCCAAGAAAATTCTCACTTTAAGCAGTTGCCTTGGGGATCTAGATTTCACGCTGGCGGGGGAAATCGAAGCCCAGCCTTCGTACTCCATCGCCAAAGCTGCCTTGAACATGGTCGTGGCCAAGTACGCGGCGCAGTTCAAGGCCCAGGGGTTCGTTTTCCTGGCGATCAGTCCTGGAATCGTCGGCGTTTCGGGTACGAACGAGTCCGGACGTCAGTCTCTTTCTCTTTCTCTTTCTCTGCTCCTCAATGCCTGATCCTAAATCGCTACTTGCAGCATCAGCCGGGGCGGTTGAAGAGTTCAAGATGCTATCCAGGGCGGTACCTAAGGCTGCGCCGGACTTTAAAGGCTTTATCACTCCTGAGGATTCGGTCAAAAAGCAGTTGGAGGTGTTGAACAGGTGGACTGTCGAGGAAAGTGGCGCGTATGTTTCTCATCTCGGGAATAAGCAATGGCTTTAGTGATTCTTTCCAATTTAAATACCCCGGGGATGTTGATTGAGTCAGGATAGTATCAGTCCCAATAAATCGTTTCCCGGATTTGTTTCATTCTCAGTTAGAGTTCCTCCCATTCGATTGTCGAATTGTCGTCCGCCTTCCATTTTGGGCCATCAGCGGCATCAGCGTCTTGTTTCTGACTCCCATCACCTCAAGTCGCGGCCGAAATGGCTTCTCCTCCCCACCACGAGCTTCATTTACTTCACAAAAACCTTCAAAATATATATGACGCGCTTTTGAACTTCAAACCACTCGCGGGAGTTCCCCCAATCCTTGATTCGTCGATCGACGCAGATCCAAACGACGATGGGCAATGGCTGCGGCACGAAAACATTCCGGGTCTCAAAAAGCTCAGGGAATCCATCAAATTCGATATAGATATCCTAGAAAAGGCTTGCCGCGTTCTCTCTGTGGTTGCACACCTCGCTTATGTTGCGGAAGGACAGTAGTTTCTTTCCGATGCTGCCTCGGAGCACGAGCCACCAATATCGTACGCGCCTTCTGTCTTCCTTGCACCCAAATCTCTAACATGACCCAAGGACGCATGCCCCGTACCTGGTGTCCGTCTACCACGAGATTTTGGCCGCGCCGCCGCCCATAGTCTCTGTCTTCAAATTTCTACAACTCAATCCTTCCGAAGGAGGTGATCGGAGACATCAGAAAGGCACGCGGAGACCACCCTCGACCAAGGTGGATGTTCGTTGCGGACAACGGCCGGCGATGGATCCGGATAAATACGTGTGTCGAATGGCACATGGCTTTCTCTCGCCCTGACATGGTTCATTAGGATCAAAAACGCGGGCATACTCGCTGAATTGCGCGAAATTGATTCATATCTGACCGACTCTGACTCGGAATCAGACTCGGATGACCCGGATTACCGGCCAAGCCTTGCACAAACTGAATTCGATAATTCTATTCTTCAAATGGGCCGCGTTCTTCTCGAGGCTGCGAACGCGAACCCGATCGCGGGCGTGGACGGGCCTGAGATTCCTCGTGTGACGCTGCGGCTCACTCGACTGGACGTCTCCCCCTTTCGCGCCAATGGAGAGGCGAACGATCCTCGGATAGCCCATACTGTCCAGTGTCTCCGCGACATGGGTATAGATGTCGAGTTGGGCGAACGGCTCGAAACTGAGGTTCTACCCCCAATACCAAGGGCTCCGGTTGCGCCCCCAATCCCGCTGCAGCCCACGCGCCAGATCAACTTGGATCTCTCCGTCCTTGTAGCACTCGTATCCGATCTCACACACTCATCCCTGCCGTCCTCTGTCGAGGAAGCATCGGCGCGATTTCTTCCGCCTCAGCGGTACCGCGAGTGGGTCAAACCGGACCGCCAGGGTGGGGACGGCTCCGAGGCCATGGGTGTAGTTTCGCAAGACATCGTGAAGCACAGTCGCTCTCTGACGATGCACCTTCTCCAAGAGATGGGCAGGGGCCTCCTCCAGGAGATTAGCGATAAGATCTCGGAGCTCCCGGGGCCCGTCGAATTCTGGACAAGCGACGAGGCGCGCGACCGTTGCTTGCGGATAGTTTCGAGAATCGGAGGCAAGCGTGAAGTCCGCAGAGCCGAGGCCTTGTTCCCCCAGATACCGTCTCCACTGCAGATGCGGCGGCTCTGTTTTGGCAGGACTCACGCTACCCACCAAACTTTATTCCCCTCCTCCCGATCAGAATATACCCGGTGCCGCCGCTTCCGCCTGTCGAGGGAGCCCCCGAACCGCACGCCTTGTTTTTTTCGCTCTATGACCCAAGTCTGCCGCGACTTTCTAGCACAGGATGCAGCAGCACAGGCTCATGCTTCCAACGGTCGAAGTCAGCAACCTGGAAGTGAGGGCCACTCGGCCGTTGATGGAGACTTGCAACAGGCAGCCACCACCAAGGTCAACTCGCGATTGTCGCCGCATGCGGTCAAAAGCTTGATGCGGGGTGCAGAGTTGGGTTGGACGACGCTGACCACGACGAAGTCGAGCGTCAAGGCGCTGTTGCGCGAGATCAAGGCTGCACGCCTTGCAGGCCGGCTCGTGGAGGATGTAGAGCAGGCTTCGGATTCCCCAAATCCGCACGACACGGCCGCCGCGATTTGGATCGTCGATCCTAGAAACTTGCAATGTTTCGTTTGACAGGTTGACCGTCGTTTCAGTGTACCCATATCTTGTGCATGTAGACATATTTCTTGCTTTCTATTTTGTTTTGGCATCTCAAGAGCTTGTAATTGATGATTCAGTAGATACTTTCTGCAAACGCGCTCTTAGTGGTAATTCCGTACTGCGCTGGACACATGTGTTTTGTGACATCCCTTTCAAGCCCACATGGCTCTGAATTTCTCGTCAAACTCTCGCAGCGCGTCGCTGACAATACTGTAAAGCTTCCAGTCCCTCTCGGTCACCTCCGCAGGTCGCTGCATGTCACCTTCCGACTCGCTGGCGCGATCGCCTTCCAGTTCATCTTCCTCCATCTCTGCAGGATCATGAAATTCTGAATCGCTAGCTTCTGCATTCCCCGGAACTTCCATCAGCAGCTTTTTGAGCGCAACCTGGATCGTCCGGAGCGACATTTCGAAGTCCTGCAGAAGATACCAAATGTCGCCCCTCCGGATGCCGTTCGCTTTCGCGAGGGTCGACACCTGACCATGCATGTAAAAATCAAGCAGATAGGCGTTCAGAAGATGTCCGCCTTTGGACGTCAAGTGCTTCATGGATGGGATAGAGTTGTTGTTTAGATGGAGGTCGTTCCTGGTCGACTGGACCAGTTCTTCTACACTCTTAAACCGATCCGGATGTCCGGAATTGGCCACGAATGGAGAACGGGCTACGACGTGTATAGCCGTCTGCCGAAGACCAGTTCGCAATATCGAAGGATCCGAATGCTGCGGATACGCTGTCTTGCTGAGGGGAAGCGCAGTGGCTTGACCGACCTCCATCGCTAGTTGCGCAGAATAAGCAAGGGCGTAACCGGTGAATGTCTCCAGGATCTTCTGGTCGTGATACTCCAATACCTTTCGGACAGGCTTCGGTAAGTCGGGAAGCACAACCATAGAAGGAGACTTCCTGGCGGCGGCCAGGTTTGTTTCGCTGGCCCACACCCGAGAGATATACCGACGACCGAAGAGATGAGCCATAACAAGGATGAAGTCCTTTTTGGCGGCGATCGGATTTTGGTTGCAAATATCGTGCAAGGCGCCGCTCTTCAAGAGAGCGACTAAAGCGAAGTTGCTGGGTTCGTGGTACTAGTAGATACGTCAGATTTCGTCTACAGGCGAAAAATGAAAGCCTCACGTAGAGATGCGCCGCCATAGCGAAAAGATCCATGGGCTTTCCTTCCTTGGTTAAGAGACCCGAACGGCGCAAATATTCAATACTGAATCTCATATGATGCAAGATCTGCTCTCGCCCAATATTTGAGACAAAGCTGATCCGGGGGAGTTCCAGAATGCTTTTCACGGCTGCCACAGCTACTTCGGCGTCGTTGGAGCCGCTCAGAAGATTCAACAAACGCAGCGAAAGAGTTGACGTGAGGGGAAAGTTTTCCTCCGAGCGGTGGTAATCTGGATAAAACCAAGCGCTGGACTCGTTCCATAGGTAAGCCGTAAACACGACATTGCCGAGCAGGTCAAAGCCTCGTCTTCCCGCTCTGCCGGCACACTGCCGATACTTCAATGACAAGTCAGCTCGTGCAGGTGCCGAAATGTGGACAGACCCACCATAAGCGCTGTTAAAAATGGTGAATCGCCGCAAAAGACCGTAGTCTTAGCTGGAGCATTTATTCCAAGCGCCAATGTACCTGTGCTGGGGTCAATCAAATGGGCACGACCGGAGAGGTGCTTCACACCTGTGGAGATCATGACACGTATGAACCCTTGACGAAACAAGCTGGGGCTCAATAAGCTTGGGTTAATTAGGAAGGGAAACTTTGGCGTACCTTTCCACAAGACTTCGGTATTTCTTGTTCATCCCGGCGTGGTGAACTCCCACACCTCTTTCCAGTGCATCTAATGCCCAATCTGGAGCCCAACGACGAAGTTCTTGAATGTTCTTCGCGAGATCCGACCTTGAATAGGTCGTTATTCCGGTAAAAGAGAACTGAGGCGAAGGTTCGTTGGGGTCGAACGAGTTTTCCCAGGAATGTTCTTGTTCTCCAAGATTTTCAGGCGCTTCATCGTCATCTTTTCGTCGTTTTGCTGCTTTAGCCATTACGCGCTCTCGATCCTTGGCGCGCCGTGTCCACTCTTCCCACTTGCGAATCTGTTCTTTCCACTTCGGGTCTTCATTGCGCCATTTATCCTCCGCTGCTTTGAGCGTCGAAACAAGTTCTTGCGCCAGAATTTCACAGTCCGTGCGATCGAAATTGAACAGTATTGCGGGCTAAATATTTGAATAATTCTGTTTTGGATGAAGCACATATGCAGACTTACGAGTTCGCCTCTCAAATGAAGGTCTGCCAACAGAAAAGTGAGATTTTTCGTGAAGCCCTCGCGAGACGGGGGCGTGTTAGCATCTTTGAGTGAACGAATTTTTGGATCTTGCAAGTCGCGTATGATATCAGACGGTTTGACAATTCCATCGCTCCCTGTACCCGCTTGCAGAAGAGGTATCAGTTCCTTCTTCAAGGCACGTTCATATGCGATGACATCCTTCTGAACGAGAAGGCTGGGTTCGTCCTCCGAATGGAAGAACACTTTCGGATCTAGGGCTCCACACTTGGGAGCTGCGTGCTTGGCAAGGGTTTGATACAGTGTCAGAGTGTCTGATGCTTCCAAGGCGAGATCGTCAGGAAGTGAACGGATTCCAAACGACATCAGAGAGATGGGGTGGAGAAAGATGCTGCGCTGTGTGTCTCGGTGGGAGGACAGACCTGCGAATGGTGGCGGAAGGGAGTTTTCGTCCATCGTGTAGTAAAACTTTCGGAGATGAGAATAGCGGTGGGGATGTTCGATGACTCGGTATTTGAATCCATGCGCGTTTTGGACGGATTCAAGCCACCGGCTAAAATCTTCGGGTGATCCCACTGTAGCAGAAAGACCGCTTCAGAGACAAATCAATGCGATGGTCAACAAATGAAGAAAAAATATGGCGCACATGATAGGGCAAGGAGCCATTAATATAATTTGTTCCCAAACTGAACCTAAAGACGACAAGCGAGTTAGAACGGCCTATCGTTTTGGTTACTCTAAAAAAAGGCTCGCCTCCTTCTTGTTGACCAATCGAATGAATTTCGTCTAGAATGATACTGCAACATGGAATTAAGCTCAAGCCGTCATGAAAGCAAACGACGAACGATTTCAATCTTGGGGTCCAGACTCGGGCGAGGGGAGGCGAAAGCAGTAAAGTCTTGAATGATATCAGCAAAAAGTAAGGGGGCCGGGTGCGCACATACCGCCAAGATTTCAGGGACCGTGACCAGAATTTGACACTTTAGAGGGTCGTTGACCCGATAGTCCCGCGTATGTATCGCCCAAAGAGATTCTAGGTAGAGGATCATTAGACATAGTTTAGAATGGGAAACAATCACACCGTACTACCGGTGAGATTCTTCTTGAATCTAGCGTATATCTCGGCGGCTATTTGGGTCACTAAAGCTTTTGTCGGCGCGATGTACACCAGGATTCCGTCGTCGGAGTCTCGCAGTATTTTTTCCATCGAGTAATACGAGATGAAAGTTTTACCCGCACTTGTGGGAGCTGCCAGAACATTCCGTTAATCATATAGACCCGTCCGGCGAATAGAATAACCTAACCTATCACCAGGACAGAAAATTTGTCGTCGATACAATCCAGAACTTCTCTTTGCCACGCATCCGGCGTGAAAGAAACCCTAGAGTCATGAGCGCCATCCATGGTGCGATCCATGAACGCGCCAAACAGGCGAAGCTGCCATTCGACTGGATGCTCGGTTATGCGCATGAACTTGTACCGAGGTTTTTTGGAGGCGGTTTTCAAGAGCTTCTCGAAAGCGAATGCAAGAGGTTTATCAGGAAGATTGACCGAGCCAGCAACAAGGGCCGACGAGTAGCCAGGAAAACCCAATGATGTAAGAACTGAGTCGATGATATCGGCCGCAGAGGCTGTCAACGTTTTCCGATCGCAGATAGCCTTCACCTCCTTCATGATGGAGAGGGTGAATTTATCGCGGACGAGGGCCGAATCAGGGTCGGGGCTTTCGATCCATTGTCGCAGCATTAAATGGAGGGAGTATAGACGCATCTCCAGACCAATCGCGGGCTCCCCCGACCGTTTGTTACGAAACAACAATTGGATTCGTTCTGCTTTTTGGTGGGTCGTCAGTCGTGAGATTTCATCGAGCTCCCTCTGCCACCACTTGCAAGAGATATCGTCCTGTGAAGCAGCCTTTTCTTGCTTGATCTTTTCACGAAGTCGTTGCGCAGAGTTGAGAACGATCTTCCCTTTCTTGCCAGATTGATGGCTCTCGGGCTGGATGCGTTCCTGCGACTAACATATATCAGCGTGCAAGGGATGATTCAGACATGTTTCTACCTTGGGAACGCGGGAATCTTTCAGCGGCTTCTTCGCGGCAGAGACGATGGTAATTTGCTGAAGACTGGTGCCGAGCGCACCGGTCAAAGTTGCGGCGCTCTTTTGAAGCGTTGTCATGAATCTCTGGTTGCTTCTGTTCTCGCGCCGGCGCTGGCGTTCATCTAGCACTTTATAGTCCTCCCCACCTAGATGACTAGGCAAGATTGACCTAGAGTTGTGCCAGTGGGTGGTGTCGGAAAACGTGACACCGAAGCCGAGGTAGGATGACGTTGTGGATGTCTCTTCTTCGACCGCGGTGTCGGGCAAAAACATCGAGTCAAAGTTGAAAACGGGGTGATTAAACGGAAGCAACTTGTGGCCACGAATGGTCTCCGCCGATACCTTAGCCGTCTTCCTGCCTCCAGCTGCATACTTCCGCCGAAAAGTGGAGAAATCGGGGATGGCGAGGGATACATGGGCCCAGACAGCTCGAACCTCGTCGTACACGATTGGGCCCACAATGTCTGGGAAAGGGATGGATCGATGCAACGTGACCGTCGAGATCAAAGACAGAAACACTCTTCCATCGATATCGAAGGGCAGGTGTGACGCGAGAAAGAACACTTGGGGAAGGAACCGTTTCGAAACCAGATCCATCAGCGCCGCTGGCCGCAGAACCTGAGAGGGCTGGGAACGTTCGAGCAGCGACAGTTTCGGAAGAATGGCGGCGTGCGAGAGGAATAAGAACAAAAGTTCGCATGAGAAGTCGAATTGCAGATTCTCCGCCGCTCGTTGCGCAAATTCAATCAGACGGGATTGTAATGGGGCAGATCCAATTTCTACCGAAAAAAAAGGAAAGGTTTGCCCAGAGAAGGCGCCAGCTGCCTCGGCATCCAAGGAGGATTTGGCTCGGTCAGCGGCGTGCACAAGGTTGGTGGAAAGCCGTTGTTGGTTGCGCCGATGCACCTCACTGTGGTATACAAACGTCAAGATCTACGGGAGATCAGTCTGCTGTCGTGGTTGAATGCAGCCACACCGACCTTAGAGTCACGGAATTCCGCGTTATTGAGCAGGCCGATGGGCATGCCTTGATCGATAAGTTGAAATAAGAACATCCTTTGGAGAAGTGCCCGTTCATTGTGAAAGCTGCCCGAGTTCGCAACGCCGCCATCATTAGCCAGAACAAACATTGGCCGTCTTGCACTCTCGAACCGACACCATGACGGGTCTTTCAGGTCGTTAAACGTATGGACAGCCACGCTGTCAAGCTTCACAAGGTGCTCGAATAACAAGGAGCGCGCCAAATGTCGCGATGCGACTTCGAAAGGCGAATGGCCGGTGTGTATAGTCGAGTGGTAATTTCCTGTGGGCCGTAATTGGCACTAACTCAACGTCGCTGAACAGGGAATCGATACCTTGCCAGAATACAATTTCGAAATTGGCACGCCGATTGATGAATTCGAGGAGTGTTGTCTCGAGGATATAGTACGCATGCAACAGCTGAAAGCTCCCGTCTTTGACTGGTTAGAGATCAACATGCAGGACAGATCGATGGTCTGACCTTGAGCGCGTCCGATGGCGAGGAGAGGGTCATCCAGAACCCTTTCGAGTAACGATTCACCTAAGGGTCCTTGCTTAGTATCAGCCAATTTGAGGGCGCATTCCTACGAACCTGAGATTAGGAAGAGTTCCGCCCCAGCGTAGTCACCGAGCAGATCCATCCATCTCGCCCTTCGAGTGGCCAAGGTGAACCATTGTTGATCGATCTCGTCTAGAGCTTGCTCAGAAGTGAAACTGTGGGTTTCGGTGGAAAGAGAATGCTCGAGCCCATCGATATCGTCGAATTTTTCTAAATCCATGGTTGAGTGGACGAAGACAAAGAGATGTTGAAGGGATGTAAGGTGGCGTTGGCCGCATTGCCTCGAGGCCTTCAGAGCCAATCAAACAGATAGACGCCTCAGCCCTGGAGAATCTCATCAAGCAAATTGTTTTTAGCGTGCCTGCCAGGGAATGGAACCGTGGGTGGGACGGAAGTAAACCTCCATTGAGTAATTTTGGCTCTAAGGTTCATGCAGAAGATCCTGAACACGCCGACCAGGAAATTAGAATTACACGATGAAGCTTAATTGACGCTTCAGAGATCCAGGTTAAATAAGTGCGGGACAATTGCCCCGGCTTGAAGCGGACTGCCGCATGAAGTGGAAGTCCAAATCAGGTCGGAGGAAGTTACGGTGGCAGGCAGGCGAGAAACAAGAAGCAAGTTTTATGTTTGGCTGAGACCGTCCTCGTCGAACGAGCCCAGGGAAATTTTTGACCGAGAATCCCAAAGCCCAGAGCGGCCGTTCAGCGTGAAGATGAAGGATCGACGAATCATCTCGCTGACGGTATTCCTTGGCTTCGACCATGACCTTTGATTTACCGCAGGAGCTCATTGAAGAGATCCTCGACCATCTTGGAGGAGATTTTAGGGCTCTCAAAACCTGTTCTCTTGTGTGCAGCGCATGGGTCCCGCGCTGTAGATCCTACCTTTTCAAATCAGTCGTCCTCCAAACTCTGGCGATGGGAGGCACATCCAATGTCCTCAGCTTCCGCGACCTTTTACAATCCCACTGCTGCACGTTCCTGCGGCATGTTCGCAGCTTTCATTCGCTTCGACGCTTCGGGGACCCCGACGACTGCCACTTTGAGCAAATTTCAACCGACTTGCGCCGCCTTTCTGGTGTCGTCGAGCTCACGATGTCAGCCCATATCGATGGCGACGCGAACGTGGACTCGTTCCTCACTACGGGATTTTCCAGGTCCTTTCCGCAAGTCACACACTTGGTCCTCGACTACATCCTGCTGGGCGAGCAGCCCATGCCGGTCATCAATCTGATATGCCTCTTTCCGGCCCTGCAGAAACTGCGCATTCTTTATGTCACTGGCATTTGGGCAGATCCTCCTGTTAATGCTTTTCCACCGCGGTCCCTGCGTACTATTGTATTGCTCGATGGGTCACCGGCCTGCGGCCGGATCCTCGCGTGGCTGCATGCGTTCAACCATCTTCCTAATGTGGAATCGCTGAGGCTTCATTTCCTGAAACCTGCCGACGTGCCCACCGTGCGCGCGGCGATGAAGCAAATTGGCGGCGCTCTCCGCCATCTGGAAATCATGCACTCAGAAGGTACTTGCGCATGTACCCAACGTTCTTTCACTCACCCATCGCGCAGACATATTCGACTTTTCGCTTCACCCCAACCTCCAAACACTGGCCATCCACACATGGGATCTAGGCCCCGATGAGCTGTCGATTTTGATACACAGCCTCGCTGGCCTTCCACTGCAACGTCTGTCACTCAACGTCGATCGGACATTGCTGCGGACCTTCAACTGGACACCAGTGGACGTGTTTCTGTCCCCGCCGAGATTTCCGCTCCTGCGGACCGTCGGGTTTGTGTGCTCGCTGGACGATGACCCCGACTTCTTACGCGGAGCGCTGCCTTTGCTCGAGGCTTCGGGGAGACTGCAGTCGCACGAGGGTTCTCTGACCATGCTTTAGATCAGAATAACCTGAACACTGGGATGCTCTTGATTTATATCCTCCCCTCATGCCCGATCGTTCGTCTGCGTCGCTTCAGTAGTCCATTTTACACATACTCGCCTCAGAAATCATTTGCTCCACACTCCGCCCCTGAAGTCCTTCGCTTCTGGGTTAGTGTATATACGGAGCGGCTGAGCACAACCTCCGGAGGTGCCGATGTTAGAGGATCCGCGGATTACTACTATGTATGTATTTGTGAATAGTAATAGTCTCATCCTGCCTCGAGCATTCTCAACTCTGATTTTCAGGACCGACATCTTTATTGATGCGTACTTCTGACTCAAGCCAACGTAACCGACGCCGGGACGGGCGCTGTATGGTCACGGACGCTCCTCTCGACGAATCTTGTACCGGCCACACCCTACCCCGGTCCAACAATCGGACTTTTTCACCTACTCCCGTCAGCATTCCGCTACGTATCGTCGAGTTTGGCGAAATTGTTATCCTTCACTCAAGATGCTTGGAATTTCCCCCTCGGGTGTAAAGCATGGTCCCGCGGATGACGGCAAAGAGACACCATACAAGCAGCAGCGTCGCGAGAGTTCCTCCACCGGAGCGGCGGCGGCGGCGGCTCCTTTCGGTTCGACGCGCCATGCTGAATCATCTGTATGCCCCCACCCGCATACGCGCGCGACAAACCCTCGCCCGGCCGTGTCCTCCGTTCCGCGCGCCCCTTCCGTCGCAACACCCCGAAGGACATCTGCATCAAGTGAAATCTGGGCAGAAAGTGCAAGGACGAGCCCGGTGACGCCTGCCTGCACGCCTACGCGTTATGCGGGAGCCATGTATACGGGGCCCTCGATCGCGACGCGGCCTGTGAGCGCGTCCGAGGCGGCGCTCTCGACCCTTGAGACGGACGTGGACGAAGGACTTTTTCCTGGGCACATTTTTGCCACCCTACGCTGATTTATCGTGACTTGAGCCCTTTCGTGGTTCCGCATGTCGCTGTCCCGCTGTCGACGCATCTATGGGATGGTTCCGCTCCGGCTTCCGAGTCCGCTTTCCCGCAGCTCAACCGCTGCGCTGCAAAGCTTATCGCCCGGATGGTCGATCCCCGCACACCCACACAACACCTGATCTCTCATACGGCGCACAGCGCCGCTCTTCATCTAGGCGCATAGCGCCGGTCCTCTCTCTCTTTTTTTTCTCTACGCCGTCCTAGCCACCACAGACATCGCGGATTAGAGCGAAAGTCAGCAAAGGCAGCCTAGAGATCATGTGAAATGTAGTAAATGTGAAATGTAGTATAGTGTGTTTTACGCTATAGAATAGTAGAGTAGATAGGTAGTTGTATCGTGATTGAGGTAAAATGTAGTATAGTGTGTTTTATGCTATATAGGATGGGGGGGTAGGATAGGCAGTAGTATCGCGCATTCAATGTACTTTGTTGGTCAGTCGGACCCCGACCCCGAGCCAGAGTCCTCCCCGATAATGTATGTTGTCGCGTGCTCACTTTCTGAACTTCCTACTAAACTTTCTCAGCGGACGGCTTCCCCAAGTAGGGAGGAGGGTAGGGAGGAGGAGGTGGGGTGTACTTCTGCAGACGACGTTAGTCCATGAAAGAGGTTGAAACAGCACAGGACGACAGAAGCTTACTATATACATCAACGGGGCCCCAAACATGCCCAGGTCTTCTATCCTCCTGCGGTGAAGCGCTGCGATATAAAAGGCCAGAACCCCTAAAACCGCCCCTGCGCCCATCGAGAGGTAACCGAACTCTGCCCAGGAAACTGGATTTGTTCAGCGGGTAGAAACCGAACGAGGAGATGTGACCTACGTCCCCAAAAATGAGAGCGGACAGAAACGCGCCAGTGAAGACGATATTTCGGTCTTCGATCTCGTGGTCCACGGCTGCGACCCCGACCATGAGGAGGACACGGGCGGGCAACAGCTCAAGGCGGGCGAGAGTGCCGACCGGAAGTAGTGTAATCACCGCAAGCGCACATATAAACGCGCGCGAAAGCGGGGCTGGCCCTGGGGGCAGAGACTGGGATGTCGGGGACAGATGGGCAGAAGACATCTTCAAATCCGCATGCTGCGTGGAGATGGACGAGGGCAGGGTCCCTTGGGCATTGGTGGGGGGAGTGTTGGCCATGATAGGAGGTAAAGCAGTTGTCTAAAAGGCCAAGTCACGTCACGTCATGTCATTCAAGTGAGGTGCCGTCTTCAACTTTGCCTCGCACGAGCCCAACTTCTGTCCCCCAAGCTCTCCCAGATCAAGGCACGCAAATCCATCCTGTTATTTTTCGGGTATCTGCTGGTATCTGTATTTGATCTGTTCGACGGAGATGATGATATATCATCGCCGAACCATGTAACTCCCTCAGGAGAATCTCAACTCGAATTTGGATGAAACCCTGCCTTCTCAATTCCGTCGCTTGCCAGTGTGGAAAGGGCGTTCCGGGATGGGACGCCTGCGGACCACTTTTGAACTGCTCTTTCTCCACTCGTCACTGTCCACTCCAAGCAATTTGCCCAGAACACTTTGTCCTGGCTTTCTAGACAAAGCCCCGAAACTCAACTCATTCCACTTTCACAATCCTGCTACAGCCCTCCGGGCCAGTGGCCCCACATGGGTACACAAGTCGCCGGGCAAGAATGGCTCGACTCGCTGCGGTACCAGCTCGCAACAATGGTGTACGCTGCAGGAGCGGCACACTATCACCATCTACCGGCTCTGCGTTCCGTCTTCAAGTCCTTGTTGGAAAGTCTAACTATGCGGATGATGGACAAGGCAGTTTGGGAGTACTGGTATCTGACGAGCCAGAGCGAGCGGATGGCCGATCCCGACATCAAGGAGCTGAGGAAACCGTGGCCGAATCCAGTTTCAAGGGAGAACATCATGGTATGTCGCCCGGTCTTTGTTTGCAGTACGACTCGAGTTGACTCTCACCCAAGTATTCGGGGCATCTTCTTCTCATGGTGTCGTCACACGCGATGTTGATCGGCGACGACAAGTAACTTACGACGCGCCTGACGCGCTCGTGTTCGATCGGAACCCGATCTTCTGGGGCATGGGGCGCGAAACATTCTCATACACTCGCATGACCCTCCAAGACACCATTCTCAACGAGATGGAAGCCGAAAACTGGCTCGGCGTATGCTGCGAGCCGAATTGCATGTCGGTGCTTTTTTTAGAGCCACAATACACATTGCTCAACGCGTCTCCAGCTTCGTCGTGTGCAACCAATTTCCGGTAAGCCACGGTTCAATAGCGGCATTCGTAATCTAACTGCATGCACTCAGCTCATCGCGATACGATATAACGACGCTCGCAACGGTACGAATGTCATCGAAGGTGTCCTCGAAAAGTACACCGCCGCCTGCGCATTCATGACGCCTGGAATTCAGAGGAGGTACACGCGCTCTACCCTACCCAAGTTCTTGGCTTCCTCAGCACCGTCCCCGAAGACGAACGTGTAAACGTCAACGGCACACCTGTCGGTGTCGCCCTCCGCACTCTCGTGAAACAAGAAGGCGCCGATCCAGATGCGCCTGAAACGCTACGCCGCGCGCGCGAGCTCGCAGGGCCGCCCGAGAAACGCGCCTACACCCGTCCTGACTTCGGCTACGTCGTCCAATGGGTCTCCGAAGTCGGCAAGGCCGAGACCCTCGACGGCCTCCTCCGCCACGCCGACGCGTTCCTCAGCCCGACCTGGGAGCGCGGCGGGCTGTTCTACCCGCGGTACGATGAGTCGGAGGACGCCACGGGGAACTGGACGCGCATGGATTCGTACACCGGCAACGCGGCAATTGGGTACGCGCGCCTGAACGTGCGCGACGGGCAGAGGAAGATGTGGGAGGCGCCGTGGACGCCGGAGCATTTGGCTCACACGCCGTATGTCGACGGGGTGGACTTGAGCTCTGGCGTTGATTTTCTCCGTGGCGTGTGGGATGCGGATGTCGGCGCCATGATTGTGACTCTGCGGACGTGGGATGGGTCCAGCAAGACGTGAGTCTCCGTGCACTGGATGAAAACGCAGGCTAATCGTAATCGTAACAGAATATCCCCCGTCTTCCGTAATCTCCCCGAGGGAACCTATGGACTGTACATCAACGGAGAGCTATTCGACATGCACTCCGTAACTGAGGCAGGCGGCAGTATCGCGGCAACGGTGGTGGCAGGCAGGGTGGAACTCGACTTAGTTTTACTACAAGACACCTCTTATATATTCCGCGACCGAGTAATGTATGCGCGCTAGAATATAGCTATCATGATATCTATCGCGAAGCCACTGTATAGTACTACATATTGTAGAGGGATAAAATACATGTACAGTGTTCCACCGGTCAATGAAACAGCTAAATTGTGGACCTGATATCTACGATTTCATCCCCTTTCTGAAAACTCTGAGGAGGTAGAACATGTTGTATATCACGTAACTGCGTCCACCCAAATTTTCAGATCGATTCAGCCAGGCATGAGTCAAAATCAACTGTTTCAGTGGCCAGTGGATCAAATCTTCAGCCAAATCAAGATTTGATCTCAAGCTATTTCTCCTCTCCCAGACCTGTTATCAACTATCAGAATTAGCAGAAGGTGCATTTATGTACTGTACTTGAGTATGATCTGCAATTGAGCCAGGGACCACCAGGGATAAGACTCACAACAGAGTGTTTCATTGACTGGTGGTGTTTCATTGGCCGGTGGAACACTGTAGTGATAGGGGGCCAGTGGGATAGAGTGTACATGCGCGACTGCGACTCGAAAATATAGCTACGAAGTGGGGTATCGATTGCAAATGTCGGTATAGGAATGTCCATGTGATTATAGAAATGCCAATAGCGGTATGCATAGATGGTACAGAAACGGTGTATACGTGCGTATCACTGTTGAGGAGGAGGAGAAGCACATGAAGGTTTGAGCGAAGGACCGATAGGAATCCACCACGAGGAGCACCCAGAACCAGAGACGAGCCGAGTCAGACAGGAGAGTCACCGAAACAGGTTTTCATCCAAATAAGAACCCAGAGTCGCTTTCGCACCCGAGAACATGTTTTTCAGGGACCAAGGAGCACGGCCAGTCTTGCTGGGGATCGAAGCCCTATCCTTGAGGGGTCCAGAATTCGACGACGCTGAGGAGAGGCGTTAATACAACGTGCGGCGACGACAGGGAGCCCAGATACCGTGTTGGAGGTGCTTTTGTGCCAAGGGCATTCTCGGGGGCGCAACGAGCGGCTCTTGAGCGTCGTCGACGTCCGGGGGGTTCTTGCGCTGGCCAAGAAAATGTCAGAACGGGGTCAAGGTGAGCTTTCGAAGAAGTACCTTGAGGGAGATGGGCTTTTGCAGCAGCACAAACGTCTTCTCCACCGTAGGCGGTCCAGCGGCCAACGCCGCCAGCGGTTCACGAGCGATACGTGGCCTATAGATTCTAGACGACACAGAAGGAGCCTGTAAGACGTTCACCCAGTCATCGGCGTTGGCGTTGGTCTTGAGCTCATCATCCTCTTCGGCGAGATATGGATACGGGGATGCCGGAGGCGTGGTGAGTAGGCTGTCGATGAGTTCAAAATATTGCTCTTCTTGCGCCTTCGAGATCTTGAGCGGCCTACCCGCGAATTGCAGCGCATATATACGCTGGATGCCACGCAGCTCTATCGAATTTGAATTGTCAGGACTTTACACTGGGATGTTAGTATGTCAACGAACCGACTGGGTGCTGGTTATTCGTTGCATTGCGCGCTCTTTTGGGCGGACGGCTAACGAGGGTGAGGAGAGGGACTAAAGGAGGGAAAGGATGAAGCCTTACAATGACCTGTAGGCTTCGATCGCCACCGGTATCAAAGGACCGAAGACGTGGCGGACCCAAGGGAGGATCTGCCCGAGGTTCTCCGTGTCCGAGTTCCACAACCCACCTAGGAAAATGTGGACAGCGTCCCGAACTAAGGTGACGCCCTTCGATGCAACCCGCAGTCTCGTGTGACGATGGCAGGGCTTCTTCATAAGCTCAAAAAGAACTTCTTCCGACAGCAAGCAGTTTTCCAGTGCCTTCAGAAGAACGTCAGACAAAGAAAGAGACAGCAGATAAGGTAAGGATCTTACCCCGAACATCCCCACAGGGCATCCCACGCCAAGCCCACCGCAAGCATCCGTGAACGAGACAGCAAAAGCGAGATGCAAGGCGGCTCTCCCGAGGCACTTGTACCCTTCTCGTACTTCGTCGTTTGTCGACAGCATGATGTTCCACGTCGCTGGGGGGATCCACGGCAGCTGGACTTTGAAATCTGGTTGGGCGATTGTCGACTTGATGGTATCGAGGACGGCTCTTTCTCTTGTTTTGGCGCTGGTGGGCATTGCTGAGGCAGCGGGATGGGTGTTGCGGTCAAGGGTGTCGCTGGCAATATCACGGGTTACGTCACACTTTATGCCAAACGCGCCGTGAGAGAGATCTGCGAAAAACGACGCGATTGATATCCCCACCTGCAATGGATCAAGTATATCGAGCCCAAAGTAGTAATCTTCAGAAGTCGGAGGTGGGCTTGAAGAGACGACCTGCCGGAGCACAAAAAATCATTTCAAAACAATGATAAGTCACTTTACTGCATGACCAACCAGTAGTGGAATATATCTACCGCTATGGGGTATGTTTTCATGCCTCCATGGCTCAGCTGGTAATGCAGCTGCAGCAGCGCCATCCACTTGTGGACCGGCGATGTTGAGGGTTCGAATCCCTCTGGAGGCATATTGGCTGAGCGGGTTGACCGGCTTCGGCTCGCACGCGGCCGTCCCTAGAATGGGAGCTTCGCGCCATCGGAACGGGGGTGCTTCCACAGTCAGCACACATTACAACCCGCCCACGAGCACATTTTTTTGGTTCGATTTTCCCCAAAGACTCCTCCAAAACTGAAAGTCAAGCTTCTCATAAATGTAATACCAACAACGTACAGTGAATTACGGTGACCGTAAAAGGCAGCAGTATTATAATGATAGTTGTGACAAGCGCGGAGGAAGGCGACTTGGTTTTTCGTATGCAAAGGCGCAACACACATATACAGACCGTTCGCGCGAACGGTGGAGAGCCCGATTCAGGACGGCGATTAAGTACTCTCCTATGCGCTTGAAGCGGGGATCCCAAAGGGCCAAATTACCACGTCTGCGAGCACTTGGTGCTACAGCACTGCAGAGGAAGTCGCCTGGTGGAGCTCGACGTGGGCGGACCGCGTCCTCTTGTCTATGTTTGCATCTACTGCTTGGAACGCGGGTTTGCGACGCAGGAGAACCTGGACGAGATGTCTCGCGTTTGAAAATTCTGGGGTGCGCAGCCAGATGCATGGTTTTCGCTTCTGCATGGTGAAATCCTTTTTCGCAAGGGCTGAGGTCTTTTTAGACTTATAATACGCATCCTCGAAAGGTGGGTTTCGAATATGTAATTGACGCGACTTGTCTTCTACCATCATGCACGCCTCAGTCTCAGTCCAATTACGAATTGGTTCTCCAGTATCGCCGTGCGTCCTCGCTAAAGAAGACCGTATCAATGTTCATGAAGTTGAGGCCGCTAGCCTCGAAAAAGGACTAGGGTGGGACGCGTTGTCCATACCCATACACGTTGTTGCTACAGCTTCACAGGCAACATGAAGACGCGGATGTGATTATGAAGAAACATATAAAACTCCTGCATAAATACAACGACTCCAAGGACGCGACTCAGGTGATTAGCGTTGCCTATTTTGCTGAAATCGTTCCTAAATCATTCAAGATCGTTATTGGCAAAGTGAGTAAGCGTCGAGCGAGCTTGCCGTCCACTCATGCTCAAACCAGCTTGCGACGCTGAGGGAGACGACCGGTCGGCAGATTCATAACAGGGACTTGCGCGACTGCGATTAACAGACACGTCCCTGTAGAATTTTGCTGCTAGAGCTTTACTACTATACGACAATCCAACTCGTCCCCCAATCGGCCCAGATCTTGACTCGCCCACTCGGAGCTCCGTCTCTCGGGGTCATGCACCGGAATACGCACGGCGAAAGAATTGGAGAAGCAGCAGAGTAGGGCGAAGATACGTCTCAGAGTACGGTTGTCCTCTTGCTCGAGGTCGCTGAGCTGGCCACCTAGGGCAAGCGGATCGACAGTACGGTAATTTCGAAACTGTGGTGTGAAGCCGCCTACAATAATAACAATGCGAAGCTATGATATATGCGACATATACGATGATGATGAGGGGATACTACTAGTAGTGTGGTGCTCCGAAGCTGCTGAACCAGTTTACCTCCATGACATTCCTATCCTCAACGTATGTCTCCCAGCCACCAACCATATGCCTGCGTACCATTCGTTAAATTAACGTGGAGGGATAAAAACAACATTGTCCGCACGCGACGTCGGTGGGGACAGCCATCCACATGGTCATAAGCTCGTCTTCAAAAACGCTTCTCGTGGTATCCGGTGTGCCCGCATCTGCAAGCAACTGCTCAATGGACATTCCCGGTTTGGGGCCGGAAGATTGGCCAGATGTGTCGGTGAAAGGAATGTCAAGATGTGAGTAATTTCCGTTCAGCTCATTCGCCAGAAGAGAGCTAAAGTTGTTTGGAGACTGAGACTCGGGGGCAGCGAACTCGGCAGCTCCATTCTTGTATGCGCCAGGGTCAATAGCAATTTGAGTGTTCGGCTGGGTATCGAAAGACCACACATCCCGCAAGATATCCGAAAGGCGACCAACCGGTTGATATCTATGACTTGGTATCGAGCGGCATGGTGGCAAGGAAGTTCAGCATACCTGGTTTCAGCAACTTTGAGGAACTCCATCGCTATCGCGACGAGAACCGAATCCTTGTTCTTGTCTATCGAAATACCGACACGTTTGGCTGCCAACATATTCAGAAGAAGAATGAGCCCCGAGACGAAAACGGGGTTCTACTTGAGGCTTAGCCACATATCAACAAAGGCAGGAAGGAACATACAATGAGATCTTGTGGAGGTAATCGCTGTAATTCAGTGAACCAAACATCTGCCGTGCGAAGGATCTTGCGTGCTGCATTTGCGCAGATCGAGAGTGACGTGGCGGTCAGTCTGGTTGCCTTTTGGATATATGGTCGGTGGATCTGCAAAGAACCTCAGCAAATCTGAGAGCGTCCGAGAAGGATTCGAACCGCTATCATAAGATAGTGGTACGACACATGCAGCACGGCCGACTGGTCAAAGAATACACCCTGTGGCGGATTGTCCGGATCCCACCTAACTGTGGAAAGGTTAGAATATAGAAACGGAAATTGTAAAGACGTACGATGAGATGGGATGGAATCTGAAAAGTCGTTCATCATTGAGTCGAAATGAGCAACAGTGCGCTGGTCCCAGTCCAGGTTTTCCCAGCCCATCAGTATCTTCGACTTTTTCGACGCATACAATCGCCGCATCACATCGGCCGAGATCTGTTTCACGAACTCAGAATACATACGCGGAATGGGATCGATAGGATCACCTCGCAAAGCCGCAAATCAGAGACAAAATACGACAGCTGGGAAGGTTTTCCTGGCGGCTGCGTAAATCCCTGGTCCCAGTATTCATCATCCACTTGAAGTGGCGGTTCAGTGTCGTACCTAACAGCCATCAGAAAGAACAGAGGCTGAGCGATCAAACTGGTACTCCTCAGCTTGCAGACTCATTGGGCGCCCGATGCAACCGCACACCAGTCGCTCCAAAGCGACGAAGGACCAGAATGCGCGTCTCCACAGCTCCTCGTCATGATCAGACTCCCACTTGGGGCCTTCGGGCTTTCTTCGGTGGGCGCCGCGGTGGTGAAGGCAGCGAATCCCAATTCCCTAAGGAAAATTATATCTATTCGCTGTCAATGTTTCATAGGAGTGTTTGGACGAGCATACGAGGTACAGCCAGTAGTTTTGGGGCATGGATATCCCCATGGCATAGAGGGTCAGGATCTGAAAATAAAGACATTGGGAGAGGTGTCCTAGATGGAATATGAGCATACATACGCAGTACATCTGAACCTCATGTATCGTAGGTTCAAACAAATTTCGTAGGATCCAAATTTGATTCGCAAACTTCCAGCCGGCCGAAAGACATGATGTGTCACCATCGACGAACACGCGAGAGTCTTTAGAGTACTTGGAACGATAGTTATAAATAGAGTCATGGGGAATCGAAGTGCGCTCACCCGCGAGCCAATAGCCAGCACGGAAAGTAACGTTCCGCCAAACTGTGTGTCTGTCAAGTGCAGGCCTTGCGCTACAGACCGCTCAAATGAAGGGCGGTTCAGAATGGGTAGAGTGGGATGCACATTTGTAAAATATAGACGCAGAAGTGAGTCTATCAAGTCGGTGGGAGGATAAACATACTGTGGTCGAAGGTCATATGCTTCTTTCTCCCACTAGACGAAATTCTAGTCAGTGGAGACTTGGACGGTGGAAATCAACTTGCCGGTAGCATGTCCCAATATAGGCGGCGGCGCGGATGTAACGTGAATGGTTGTCCGTAATGTGTTTCTTTCATCTGTGAATGCAAGGGTTATAAAAGTAGGCGCATTTCGTCAATGTGCTAACCGCGATGGTGTGGTCCGCGAGAGAGAAACTACTGGATGCACCGAAGTAGTTTTTTCCAAACTCATCCAAGTCAAACTGACTGAAACGCGAAGACAGTTCTTCAAGGGTATCCCCCGACTCCAAGGCGGTCTTGGCCGCAGGAGCGCTGGAGGAAAGTGTTGAGATATCACTGGAGGGTCCACCCAAGGCCTGAGCACACAGAGAGCACACAGAGAGCGATCGTAATTTAGCTTTCAGTGAAGCATTCTCCGTCTTGAGGTCATCATTTTCTTTCTTGAGCTCGTCCACAAGGCTTTCGCGGGCAAAAAAAAATCAGAGACCTGAACACAGATCTCACAAGGATACATACTTTTGCTTCCTACCACGCTTCCTCGCCGGCTCCATATACGTACAGGGCGAACCAAAGGCCAAACAACTCGAGCAGTGACCGTCGGGCATACTCTGGCCATCGCCTAATGACCGTTAGAAGGTTTAAAGACACTGAAGAAGACGGGATACATCGAACTACACAAGACGATATATTAGGTGCATATTGAGTGTAGAGTTAGCGACCCACTTTTACGCTGTCGACAAGTATCGCACGACCGCAAAGGTCTTCGTTGCTTCACCGGAATAGATCCAGTCGGACTATGTGAGCGAGAATGCTCTTCTACTTGCTCCTCCTCGAACATGGTAGTGGTGGTTGGTGGATGCGTAGCGCGCATTTCAAGAGGTGATCATTCGTAAAATTTCCGACACAACTTCCTGTGAGAGGGCAAAGTTGATCGCATCTCAGAATTACTGTATATGGTTTGACAGGCACCATATATGGTGTTTGATGCAATCATTATTACGTAGGGAGGCCAGACGAGGCCACAGCCAAGCCACAGTGCAAAAAATTCGTTGCTGATCGGCTCCATTCGCCCAGCTCTGACTCTGTCTGACTCGTATTTCAGGTGGATGGTCGAGGGATAATTCTAGATCTACTGAATCGACGGAGCACGCCAGTGAATATTCACGCTCGGATAAACGGTCCTTGTCGCGCCCAGCTCCCAATGACCTTCTCCTGAACGGCACGCACTTCTCGGATGACATTGCGCTCGACACAGATTCGTCGTCTTCTCCTCCGGTACCCTACTGGTCTGCAAAGCGCCATCTCAGCTGCGGAAACCCCACTCCTCCGCCGTCCTGGTAGTCGAAACCGATTCCATGGCGGTCAACAAAGTCCGAAGAACCTGTTGGGGATTATGCGGGTATCGTTTTGAAGAGAATTGGAGTGAATTATGGCAGGAGCACGAAATCCGCGTCAAGCCGTGTCAATTTGGACCAGGGAATATTTCAGAACCACCTAGGGACATCCTAAAGAACTCGGCTTGAAGAAATCTGAATCCGAAGAGAATAGCCGTGACAGATTCCTCGTTGTCTGAGTTTAAGTAAAACGGTGGGTATGTTAAGTCTTGTGAGAAATAAAAACTCTCTCTTGCTCCGAGTACTGAGAGCTTTCTGTCGCGATATTCTATAGCTGGTACGCTGGTGAGAGTCGTTGAAAATAAAAGCCTTTTTCAGTGTTTGTTTGAGCGTTGTAATGATATGGCCGGCTAGATATGATTGAGGGCAATCGAGATGAATGTGTATCAATCCAGAAGGGACTGTCGTGCGGCGGCGAGACCATTGTCGCGTTAACAAGAGCTGCAGTGGTGATGGTAAGGGACAAGTCACGAAAGTCACAATGTCACATCACCCTCAAGGTTGACCGCGAACTTCACGCCGATTACAGAGATATCAATGCATCGACTATCTGGACCTGCGGAACCCTCCAATATGACGGTCGTTACAAAGGTCTGTTGATAACGCGTTGTCATGCGTGCCCACGCGTCCAGACAGTTTCCACGCATGGAAGTGCGTGGAGTGCGTCCTCGGTGAGTTGATCACTCGTTTGGCCATTCGTGGAATGTCATATTCAGAGATGCCAGCAGTTGTTTCCAGTCGTGAGCACTCGTCTCTACGCATTTTCCACGTGTTTTCAACGGTGAAAATATTTTGTACGTACCCAAGTTGAACTATGTCAAGTTTCCAACACGTTGAGGAACTCGCAGAACACGAAGTTGAAACGCATGGTCACGCATTTGCACGCTCCTCAACTCGTGTCCACTCGCTTCCACTGGGCCTTTGTCCAGTAAAGCCTGATATACCCCAACCTGCTGGGAATTTTCCCCAAGGGTAACCCTTTCCCGCTGAATGTGGATCTGGGCACCTTCCAGACTCTCTCAAGATCTCCGGGTTCTGGCCGCACGGACTTGCAAGGCTTGTACTGGCTTCTACTATACCTAGAGCGAGCGCTCTATAGCTATAATAAGCACTTGAGGCCAATATTTCAAGAATGAGTCGTGAATCTGACCGGCTTTCAGATCTCAGCTCCGACCTTTTAATTCATATGGCATTCTGTCATACTTGTCACAGACCACCTGGAGCCTTGGTGGATCCTCGTCTCCAGCTGTAGACTCGCTGTCGGGAACGGGTCCGGGTGTGGCATCGGTTGACTGACTTGTTTCTTGGCGACATTTAAGTTATCTCGTTTCTCCTCGTCAAACTCCCCTCGTCTTATTTTCGGCGAACTGATCGTCCATTGATTGAATTCGAATCTGATTGGTTTTCCCTCGCAGCCGTTGCAATTTCTTAATTAAAAGACACACACGATCTAATTATAAGCAACTTTTCAACATCTTCACAGTGCGTGATTATTTTCACATTGACTGATGGGTGATGGCAGATGTCATTTGATCATGATGGATTTCCCGTTTTCCCGCAACGACGTCTCGGCTGCTGTTCTCTGCTGTTCTCTTTCTCCACTCTCGACGAGGTCGTCCTTTCTTTGGTTCCTTTCATTCCCTACTTCTTTGTTTTTCCTTCTTTCTTTCTTCTACCTCGCCTCTTGACGAGCGACTATTACTTCCGAATCACTACAGCAATGTCAACGCTCCCACCGACGACCCATGCCCTGCCGCAGACTCATCGCGCCCACCTTATTCAGAGCACTCGAAAGCTCGGGGCCCTGCTCGGCGAAACACCTCTGCTTCTTGAGCCTCAGGGCCATCATTCACGCAACAGCTCGATATCGAGCATATCGAGCACAACCAGCAACGAATCTAATGCGTCGAAGCGCAGCGGACGCATCTTTGCCGATGCCCAGCCGCGCTCGTCGTCCCTCGCCCCGGCGGACCCTGCGCTCGTGTCCACCGCCACACATGCCCCACGCCCTGTTCTCCTACTTCGGCTCGCCTCTCCACGGCCCACCAGCATGGTTTCTCCCATATCTCCCTCATTTCAGCTCTCCCCCATAACACCGACCTTCGTGGTCGACCGGCGCAAGAAAATGGCGAAGCTTGTGCGCACGCTCGGTACGAATGTGCCCCCGAGCTCGTCTTCAGCGCCGCCCCCAAAACCGCGGTCCCGAACCGTGCCGTCCCCGCGGTCATGCGCGGTCTCTCTCCTGCACACGGGTCCCACCGGCGCGGCATGTCGGACATCTCCTTCGCGAACTCGACCCTCGCCTCGCCCACCCGCGAAGCCGCACACGCCTCCCAAGCCTACTACGCTTCCACCCCGGGCAGCGACGACGGCTGGGTCGACCTTGGACCCTCATCGTACCCGCCCTCCCCCTGCTCGCCGCGCTATGTGAAGGCCTCGCCGACGTGGGACGCCGCCTTTGCGGACGACATGTACGTCCCCGCGCGCTCCGCCTCGCCGCCGCCGCGCCCGTCGACGACGTCCCGCTCCACCGACGATTCGCGCTTCTTGTCGCGGCACTACGAATTCTCGGTCCCCTCGCGCGCGAACTCGCCACACCCGAGTTCGCGTCCGGTGTCGCCGTATGAAGACGAAGACGACGACGAGCCTGTGGCCACGTATAGGAAGGAGCAGGGATGGAGCGGCGAGTGGAGCGGCGCGCAGGGCATGGAGGACGTGGTAAAGAGTTTGCGACGCCTCAAGTAATGAGCACGGGCACTTTGAGGACCCTTGAGGACACGGTACAGGATGAACCTAATGGACTGGCTTCGTTGGAGATTAATGCTTAGTGCTTTCGGATAGCTTTGTTTTAATACTGTCTTTATAATGTACGTATGTATGCATAGAAACTACGCGAACGCAACCATTACTATTCCTTTAGATCGTGTTCCGAACAACTACGTAAATAGAGCAGGGCTTTCTGCTTCTCTTCGCTAGCATCCAACCTCGCATCCAACCCAACTAAATTCCAACAAACCCGACCACCCAGTTCGGCCCCGCTTCCGAATGCACCCAGCAAACGCCGTTCCGGCTTCAAAGTGCTGCCAGTGCCGGTGCCGCATCAAATCCACTTGCTGAGAACAACTACCTTCTTACCGCCCTGCGCAACAAGAAAATACTATGGCTGGACGTATCGACTGTTACATGGACATCTGTGCGGAATGGCTCTCTGGGATTCCACGAATTCTGACCGGTCGCCGTATAGCGTCCTTCTATAGCTTTTTGGCCTTCGTGTACCTCCTAAAACGCCGAGAGGTTCTCGCAACACACGATGTAACCGTTGAGTAAGTCCTCTTTCTACTGGAAGAATTTAGAGTTGGATGTACCGTGCAGTTTCCATCCGGTTTTCCTGGGAGGTATCAACGTCGGCAGTGGCAAGTAATTCCCTGGTTATTGCAAGAACGCAAACCAACGCGGATCGCAGGGAACAAGCCCCCGTGGACTCTCCCAGCCAAGAAGGAGTACGGCGCATTCGAAACCAAACGTGCACAAAATTACTTTGGCGTCCCGGACATTGAACCCCCATCCTTCTTCCCGATATTATCACTCCTCGTACGTGGCCCTTCATTTCTTCGCGGTGCTCGACTCATGTGTCGTGACATTGCGCACCACCAGCCCCAGCGCGCGCTGTGCTACATCAAAGCCACGTTCCCGCAAAGCACCTTCGAGCGCGCGTGGCTCGCGTTCTTCCGCGCGAACTGGGTCGCCCCGCACGCGAACCTCAGCGAGCCCGACACCTTCCGCGCCGTGCTGCGCGCCACCAAGCTCTTCTCGGACGCGGAGGCCGACGCGATCTACGCCGCCACGCAGGAGAAGCAGTGGAAGGACGCGCTGCTCGAGAACACGAAGAAGGTGCTCGACCAGGGCGCGTTTGGCGCGCCGTGGATGTGGGCCCGGAACGCGCAGGGCAAGGAGGAGCCGTTCTTTGGGAGCGACCGGTGCGTTGTGCACTACCGTATCGCTAAAGCGAAATGAACTGACGACACTGGGTCGAAGGTTCCACTTTATATGGGAGTACCTGGGCCTGCCGTGGAAAGATATCGAATTGCTGCCGCGGCAGTCGGCGAAGTTGTAACATGCTGCCGCGGCAGCCGGTGAAGTCGTAGAATACTTACTGCCACTTGTGACGCTTTCCTCTCGCTTTCTTCTTTCCCTAGACTCTGTCTGTACTGAGAATCGAATTTTCTTTGGAAGGTCTTTGGCTCGCGGGCACTGGGAGGGAACAAGACCCGTCTCGTCGGCGAAGTTGCTGGGGCGCGCTGGTGCATCTATTTTCGGAAACCGCACAATCACAAAACGGAACGAACATCTGAACAACATCTCGCTTACCTGCCACTTCTCGCTGCAGAGAAGTTCGGGTTCGGCCGTATCGGTGAAGAGAAACGCCCGGGCAGACGGAAAGCTGATGGTTGCGCAGCACGTTCAGCGGGATGTGACAAGAGGCCCGGGTTTCGTGCCTGAGCGCTATTTCTCTCGTCTCTTTCTTCTCGGTTTCCCGCTTTCGACAGGCTCGAGGTTTGTCGCCATCTCAAGTCGCATTCAGTATCATGACTCTCGATTTTCTAGGAGCGTTTCCTTCGTCTTCGATTTATTTTACATTTGGCGAGCTCCGCTGGCGTAGTGTGCCACAGCGTTTGACGTCTTGCCGTCCACTCTTTCATTCTTCATGAGCAGTATTACTTCGACCGTGTTTACAACGGCTGTCGCCTCCGACTCGGCGGCACTTGCTACTCATATTCAAACCGGTATCGGTGCTACTGCTACTCCAACGGCAACTGGTGAGCTGTGCGTTCTATCTCGTTGTCAAGACTATTTTCGTTTCCTTATACTTTAAATCCCTTAGATCGGCGCCTTCAGGCTCCACTGGGCTATCTTTCCAAGCTCTCGATGTCGTGGGCGAAGTGGCAGGCCCTGCAAATCAGTAAGTCTCAACTTGCATCCACGTACCTGGCCGCACATTAAACCCAGTGCCCAGGGTCCTATCGCCTGACGATGTCAGGACTCTGTTTAGTACTAGGACCGCCACCTTCACCTCAGTCTTCTCTGTTGTTGAAAGCCACGGCGGGGCAGTTGTAACGCTACCTGTGACGAGTATTTCCCGCTTTATCACATCGATACCTGTCGCGACCACCACTATTAGTCCATCCGTATTGCCGACGTGAGTGTCGGATGCTTGCAATGCTTGATGACACATTTAATATGTGCTACTATAGCCTTGTCTCGCCTTTCCCGATTATTTCCACGACCACGACCACGACCAGTCCGTCGTCGTCGTGAGTATTGGATGCTTGCAACACTTGATGGCGCGCCTAATATGCACCAGGTCTACCTCTGTTCTTACTTCCACGGCCGCCACAGCCAACAGTCCGTCGTCCGCATTGCCAAAGTGAGTGGTGGTGCTTTTCATACCAATGGTTCCCTCAGTAATGGGCACCAGGTCGGCTGCTCCGAGCAAAGCCGGCGCTATAGCTGGCGGTGTCCTTGGCGCGGCCATTCTTTTGATCGGGATCGTTCTTTGTCTCTTCTTGCGCAGGCGCCGACGGAGCCGCTCTGGAAATCCGTTGACCGATCCTGAGCATGGCCTGCCGGGGAAGGCAAATGCCCCAGCAACGGCAGCAGCACAACCTTCCGTCCCCCTTTCAGCTGCTTCAGCATTTCTGGCGCGGTTCTTCGGCCGCGGAAGAACCACGAGGGGAACCCAGATCTCCGACGTCCAGCGACCCGAACCTCCCAAAGAAAATGCCAACCCCTTCGACGACTCTAACGCCACCCGCGACCCTTTCGACGATTCCAACGGCAGTCGTGCGTCCTGGGTACCGTACATCGACAGCCTTCACTCTCAAGAACCTGAGCCAACACCATCCACCGCCGTTTCGACACGGGAGTCGATACGAGAGCTGTACCTTTTTAACCAGGCGAGCAGAGCACAGGCACAGGCGGCCAAGTTGGAGGAGGCCACTGCACACATGCGCTCCTCAACTGTGACCCTTCCCGGCTATGTATCGGGGCCAGCTTCGGCTTCGGGCTCGGGCTCGGTGGTATCTGTGGCCACGGGAGACGAACGAGCCAACGCAGACGATTCGGAAGCGCGTGGGGTTGAAGATCAATTGAAGCGTGCAATGAAAGAGATTGAAGGGCTGAATAGTCGGATACAGGAGCTTGAGGTACAACGGACGTCCACTTCGGCACTGGGGCTGCCAGATCAGCCTCCAAGTTACTCTGAATAGCGCCTGGGACGATTATAATAGCCGTATTTCGACTTTGACGGGAGCTTCACATCCTCGAGTAGAATAGTGGACGGAACTTCTTTATTCATTGGGTTTAACCTTGTCTTGCGCAGACTGAAATTTTGTTGTGGTGCCAGATCTTGAGGGGTGCTAGGCCCTGATGCGTGTGGAGGTCGTTAGTCTCTCGCTGAGATCTTAAGGTGCGAGTGCGGGGCTTGAGATCCGGTTGAAGTTCTGAGGGTTCTGAGGTTTCTTGCAGACGTGTCTGAAAGTCTTGAAGTGGCTTGATGGTCGAGGTATTGAGGTCTCTCTTCGGATTTGCTTCAATCCAAGTTCTTTCGGGTGTCCCCAGTGATATTCTCTCGTCAAAATTGACACGGTCGACGGGATTTCTGGGCTTCCATTACGAATTTCTCGCAGTTCTCTTCAAAATAGCTGGCCAAGGAAACCTTGGTTTTTTAATCACTGCTCTGGCGGAGTCCTTAGGGAAAGCCGAACCAAAAAAATGTGCTCGTGGGCGGGTTGTAATGTGTGCTGACTGTGGAAGCACCCCCGTTCCGATGGCGCGAAGCTCCCATTCTAGGGCCCATAACCTGCTGACACGACGCCGCGTGCGAGCCGAAGCCGGTCAACTCGCTCAGCCAATGTGCCTCCAGAGGGATTCGAACCCTCAATATCGCCGGTCCACAAGTGGATGGCGCTGCTGCAGCCGCATTACCAGCTGAGCCATGGAGGCATGAAAACATACCCCATAGCGGTGGATATATTCCACTACTGGTTGGTCATGCAGTAAAGTGACTTATCGTTGTTTTGAAATGATTTTTTGTGCTCCGGCAGGTCGTCTCTTCAAGCCCACCTCCGACTTCTCAAGATTACTGCTTTGGGCTCGATACGTTTGATCCGTAATTAAATGGGGATATCAAAAGCATAGGCGTAGATCCATTCACACGGTAACGGATTAACCTCGTAAACGTTAATAAAGCCACCGGGTTACACGGTCACAGGGTGACCATCCCAGCACAAACCGTGACTGCTGTTCGACGCGACTGGACCCTGGCTCAATCATCCCCACGTCTACCACCGGAGATTGAGGATCTCATCATTCAACAATGCGACCCTCTATCGCTTCTACGTACCCACCTTGTTTGCAGGGCGTGGGCTGTGCGATCTGTACGCGCGTACTCCTTATGAGCTCCCAGCTGGAGATCTTCCGAAATTTCGACAACTTATACGCTCTGTCCCGAAACTCTTGTTCACAAAATTCACGATCCACGATCACAGGATAAGGACTTTTGAGCCCGCGCTGGCCAGCAGTGGATTATGGATACCTTGCGTGTTTATTCGAATCGCACCTTCCGGTCTCGGCTTCGAGTACGACTTTGGCAGGACTGCCGATCCTCGAACTCCACTGTTGGGACTCCTCCGCCCTGCCTCTCATCTTGCTGTTACCTCAGCTCTGCGAAATCGTCACCTCCCTGCCCCGTCTCACTGCGTTGAGTCTGGTCGCGTACCGATTCCCTTATGTTCAAGGGGAGCACTTTACCTTCGTCTGCCGCGGACGACCTTTCTCTTTCGCATTCTCCCTCTGAATGCGACCCGGAGAGTCTGCTGGCTCTCGAGCCTTTCATCGCAGCTCTACGCCCCGACACCCTCCACTTCATGGAATTGTGTTACACTTTTACTCTGCTCGGGTGCTCAATCACATCATCTCGGAGCTCTGCGACGATCTGAAGCACTTGACTTTGCAATGGGAAGCTCGAGTTTTGCTTGTCGGGCTACTTTACTTATCTAGGCCTTGATGACTTCCGTAGTCTGTGTCACCGCAGATACTCATCACAGTGCCTGACTCTCTTCCAATACTGGCAAGAGATGGCTGAGCCCTGCTTCTATTCTTTCGGCGGAATTCTTTAATGCCTGATCTGTCATTGCTGGTGGACAACGGGGATTTGTACTTGGGAGAGAAGAATCTGAACCAAGTCCCATGGGGGTTTTATCCGTATGTCCTGCCCATCCACAAGGCCGGCCAAGCTATGACTGCTTAGGTTTTATGTGACGGGTTTTACGATTTGTGTAGCAGTGGGTGAGGTAACGGCTTGTCAGCCCACACAGGAAGGTCAGTTCACCTTAGAGAGACTGTGGTTGCTGTCCCGAAGATCTACAGCCTTACAAAGGCTTCAAGGGAATTAGTCTCAGACTTTTGCGAGACAATCCAGTGAGGATGTACGGTCAAGTCTTCGTCTAGACTGCCACATCACTACTACTGGGCATGGGCCATTCACATTCAGATTGTCATCCGCGCGGCGCTGGGATTGTGCCGAGGGGATGGTAATTCGACTACAGAGTCTAGGTGATCTGGCTTCCAACTCATCGACGCTGCGGGGGCGCGAGAGGGTATCGGCGTTCGCAGGGATGGGTTTCTGCGAATGAACCGGAGGGCTTGCTTCGTCACCTTTGCTCAGCCGGCGCCGGCAGTGTGCACGCTCACTAGTCATAGTGCCGCTCAGGATAAGGACACGCTGCTCGACAACACGGAGAAGATGCTCGTCCGAGTGTCCTGGGCCGCGGTGCGCAAGCAATAGCTATTTTTGGAATTGACAGCATCGCCATTACTGCTTGGAACTTACGACACCCTGAAGTTTTTTGCTATATGTATGTATATGGGACTCGGACTATCAGCGCCTGCTGAGCGCTGAGGTATCGCCACTCCCTCTCCTTTCGCTGGTTCGGCTATGCTGAGAGTTATATTCTCCTAGAAGACCTTAGGCTACCGCGAATACACGGAACAGTGGGATCGTTCAGCACTGGCACTGACAGTCTCTGACAGTTCAGCTGTTGCTTTATCTTCCGAAATTGTTCGTTGCACAAACACTTTGTTGGAGAATGTGGCGTCGTGATGCCAGAGAAAAATAGGAACCTCTTCCCCCACCAATCCCCACTGGATAACTCGATAAACAATCCGGCCGTCCCGCCGAGGAGACAAACGCCTGAGGATGCGCTGAACAGGTGATGGTTGCATCAGGCAGTCATCTTCTCACCGCGATGTGCGAAAATTGTTCGCGTTAATAGCACCTAATAAGCGAGATCGACCCGAGCACGATCTTTTTCGTCCACTCACTTCCTGTCTTTCCGCCTTCGATAGGCTCAAGGTTTGTTGCTCCTTGGAGTCGCCTTCAGTATCATGACTCTCGATTTCTAGGAGCATTACCTTTCATTTTCTATTTGGCGAGCTCCGCTGTGATAATGCGCAAGCCCGCACCCCCGGAATCTGAGTGGGTTGGATTGTGCAAGGTCATTTTCATGTCTCATGTCTTTGCAAGACATCCCGTATTACAGTGTCTGAGGTCTTGCCGTCCACTCCATCATTCTTTCATGAGCAGTTTTGCCTCAAGCATGATCACAACGGCTGACCCCCGAGCCGGAGTCGCCTCCCAAGGGGCATCTGCTACTGTTGCTGCTCCCTCTCAGACGACAACTGCCGGACTGTACGTTCCCCAATTGTCAAGACCCTTTTCTTACATGCTTCGTGTCTTAGATCCCCAGGCCCGCAAGCCCCCAAGGTCGGCGGAGGTGCCGACGCATCGACTCCTTTGCAGTAAGCATCAACTTATATCGACTTGGTCACCCGCTAAGTTAATGCAGAGTCCTTACTGGCCAAGCCACCGCTGGAGTCACTCTTAGCACCGGCACCTTCACCATCACAACCGGCTCTGTTTCGACTGGTCTCAATGGGCAGCTCACCACGGTTCCTTTGACAATCACTTCCACCGGCGTTACATTGGTACCTGTCGCAACCGGCCAAACTGCATCGTCCAAGTAAGTGTTCTATGTGTGTTCGATGCCCAATCACGCACTCAATGTGCACCAGGTCTGGTTCCACTAAAACCGCCGCCATGGCTGGTGGTATCGTTGCTGCTCTCATTCTGTTGATCGGCGGAATCCTTCTTTGCCTTTTCCTTCGACGCAACCGAGCGTTCTATTCGCGCTCTCGCTCTCAATTTCCCCTCACAGATGCCGAGCAAGCGATTTCTACTACAGCACCAGAACCTTCCGCCGCTCCTTCAATACTCATGGCGCTGTGTTTCCGTCGCCGCGGTGCCGCGAAGGGAACCGAGATTTCCATTGTTCAGCGCACAGACTCTCCGAAAGAAACTTGCGACCCGTTTGACGACTCCAACGCTAATCGCGGGTCCTGGGAACCTTACATCGACCGGCGTCCAACTCGGGAACACAGATTATCACACAACACCGTTTCAACACGACAGCTGTACATTTCCAACCAGGTGAACAGAGCCCGACAAAAAGTGGCCGAGCTCGAAGAGATGTCAACGCTCTTGCGCTCCTCGACTTTGTCCTCTCGCGGCTCCGGCTCGCGGCCGGGTTCTGGGATAACTGCAACCGCGGAAGGGAATGAAGAAGACGACTCGGAATCGCGTAGTGTCCAGGAGATACTGGAGCGTGCCATGCAGCAGATTGAAGAACTAAATAATCGGATACGGGAGCTCGAGATGCACCGGATGCGACTCTCGGCTGACCCCCCAGATTACTCTGAATAGCGAGGGCACGACACTGTAATAATTTCATGTATGTGGTAACAAGTACAACAACGGTCCGACTTTGGCCGGACTGCCGATCCTCGAACTCCACCGTTGGGACTCCTCCGCCCTGCCTCTCACCTTGCCGTTACCCTCAGCTCTGCGAAATCGTCACCTCCCTGCCCTGTTTCACTGAGGTTGAGTACCGAATCCCTTATGTTCAAGGGGGGGCACTTTATCTCCGTCCACCGCGGACCTTTCTCTTTTGTATTCTCCCTCTCTGAATGCGACCCGGAGAATCTGCTCTCGAGCCTTTCCTCGCAGCTCTACGCCCCGACACGCTCCACTTCATGGAATTGGGCTACACTTACTCTGCTCAAGTACTTAATCACATCATTGCAGAGCTCTGCGACGATCTGAAGCACCTGATTTTGCAATGGGAAAGCTCGAGTTTCGCTGGCGGGTGCGCGCGTCCATAATTTCATTTCGATACTCCACCATCTCATTCGCACCCACAAGCCCACGTAGCCTTCCCCCGGGAACACCATCTCGTTCCTGGCGCTTCTTTGCCTAGTGGACCTCGACGTTGTCCTCCACATGCTAAATCGGCAGCTCTTGTCCTCTCTCCGCTCGTTGGGCATCAGCGTCGGAGGCTCGATCGAAACATGGGACGTAGAATCATTCGACAAAGATATCACCCGCCCGTCGCCGCTGTCTATTTTTTCTGCACTGTCCCTATGCAGCGCTGTTACCCGTTGGCCGACAGTGTGTTGCGCACATGTCGACCGTGCCCACCCGTCGTCACGAGTGGGTATTCATCGACGACATGAAGATCGAATGGTTGGGTAAGTTGCTTCTGCTTTGTGTGTGAATCCCTCCGTACTCATGTTGTTGGTAGAACTGGGGCGAAGGTTCAGCGAGGTAATTCATACTTAAGAGACGGAACAGTGGACATAGCTCGCGCGAAAAACAGTCTGTCTCACCATCACTTTGTGTAGATAGACCCATGGGAGGAAAGATCAAGGACGAGTTGGGTTGTCGTTCAGTATGCAAAATTGAGTAAAAATACAGCAGCAAAAGTCTACAAAGTGGGATTCAGTTGCCGTCGCCCAAGTTCATGTCGTCGGGAATCTGCCGTTTTCTTCAGCATTGCAAGCTAGTTGGGTATGATCGAGTGGACGCGACAGGGTCACTCGACGCAGACTTGAATTGCCAAATGACTTTTAGGATGCTCCTGACTTCACGATGAGTAAGGGAGGTGGTACTTGAGAACTACTTGAGGCGTAGAAGACAAGAATCGCGTCAATTAAATATTCGAAGCACACCTTTGTAGGACAAGTCCAATTTCAGCCCTTGCGGCAAAAAAAATTCACCGTGCAAAAGAGAAAACACCCGCGCCAGGGATTTCGGGCCCAAGACATCTCGTCCACTCATGCGTCGCAAACCTCGACTTCCCCCAGTGCTGTAGCACCAAGTTCTCGCAGACATGGTAATTTGGCCCTTTGGGAGCCCTGCTTGCGGCCAAGCGCTTAAAACAGTAATCGCCGTCCTGAATTAGGTTCTCCCCGTTAATCGAAGTGTCCGTGCGCTTTCCTAACGGAGCCGATAGGACAGCGCGCCTCCTTGAAGTTTCGCCCATGGTGGTTGGGTGCAAGAACAATTTTGCCTTTTCTGTCTTTTCCTGTTTCAAACTTCCATCACCTCGATTCAAAAGCGCCGACTTGCCCGACAAGGAACGTCCTCCGGCACGAAGGCTTCAAGGGAATTGGTCTCAGACTTTTGCGAGACAATCCAGTGAGGATGTACGGTCAAGTCTTTGTCCAGACTGCCACACCACTACTGGGCATGAGCCATTCACGAACCGGCTGATTCAGATTGTCATCCGCGCGGCGCTGGGATTGTGCCGAGGGGATGATAATTCGACTACAGAGTCTAGGTGATCTGGCTTCCAACTCATCGACGCTGCGGGGGCGAGAGGGTATCGGCGTTCGCAGGGATGGGTTTCTGCGAATGAACCGGAGGACTTGCTTCGTCACCTTTGCTCAGCCGGCGCCGGCAGTGTGCATGTTCACTAGTCATAGTGCCGCTCAGGATAAGGACACGCTGCTCGACAACACGAAGAAGATGCTCGTCCGAGTCGTCCTTGGCTGCGGTGCGCAAGCAATAGCTATTTTTGAAATTGACAGCATCGCCATTGCTGCTTGGAACTTACGACACCCCGAAGTTTTTTGCTATATGTATATGGGACTCGGACTATCAGCGCCTGCTGAGCGCTGAGGTATCGCCACTCCCTCTCCTTTCGCTGGCTCGGCTATGCTGAGAGTTATATTCTCCTGGAAGACCTTGGGCTGCCGCGAATACACGGAACAGTGGAATCGTTCAGCACTGGCACTGACAGTCTCTGACAGTTCAACTGTTGCTTTTATCTTCCGAAATTGTTCGTTGCACAAATAGTTTGTTGGAGAATGTGGCGCCGTGATGCCAGAGAAAAATAGGAACCTCTTCCCCCACCAATCCCCACTGGATCACTCGATAAACAATCGGGCCGTCCCGCAGGAGCCAAACGCCTGAGGATGTGCTGAACAGGTGATGGTTGCATCTGGCAGTAATCTTCTCACCGCAATGTGCGAAAATAGTTCGCGTTGATACCTAATAAGCGGGATCGTCACTCACTTCCTGTCTTTTCGCCTTCGACAGGCGCAAGGTTTGTCGCCACCTAGAAAATGACTTCGCCAACATGACCCTTGATTTCTAGGAGCATTACCTTTTATTTTCCATTTGGCGAGCTCCGCCGTGATAGTGCGCAAGCCCGCACCCTCGGAATTTGAGTGAGTTAAATTGCGCAAGGTCATTTTCATATCTCATGTCTTTGCAAGACATCCCGTGCTATAGCGTTTGACGTCTTGCCGTCCACTCGTTCATTCTTTCATGAGCAGTTTTGCCTCAAGCATGTTCACAACGGCTGACCCCCGAGCCGGAGTCGCCTCCCAAGGGGCATCTGCTATTGTTGCTGCTCCCTCTCAGACGACAACTGCCGGACTGTACGTTCCCCAATTGTTAAGACCCTTTTCTTACAGGCTTCGTGTCTTAGATCCTCAGGCCTCGGTGTGCCGCCCTTCCAAGCCCCCAAGGTCGGCGGAGGTGCCGACGCCACGACTCCTCTGCAGTAAGTATCAACTTATATCGACTTGGTCACCCGCTAAGTTAATGCAGAGTCCTTACTGGCCAAGCCACCGCCGCTGGATCCACTCTTAGCATCGGCACCTTCACTATCACAACCGGCTCTGTTCAGAGTGGTCCCAATGGGCAGCTCACCACGGTTCCTTTGACAATCACTTCCACCGGCGTTACATTGGTACCTGTCGCAACCGGTGGCCAAACTGCATCGTCCAAGTGAGTGTTGGTTGTGTTCAATGCTCAATCACACACTTACTACACCCAGGTCGACTGATCCGGATAAAACCGCCGCTATAGCTAGCGTTGTCGTTGGTGGGATTGCGGTTCTTTTGATCGGCGGATTCATTCTCTACCTTTTCCTTCGACGCGGCCGAGCGTTCTATTCGCGCTCTCGCTCTCAATTTCCCCTCACAGATGCCGAGCAAGCGATTTCTACTACAGCACCAGAACCTTCCGCCGCTCCTTCAATACTCATGGCGCTGTGTTTCCGTCGCCGCGGTGCCGCGAAGGGAACCCAGATTTCCATCGTTCAGCGCACAGACTCTCCGAAAGAAACTTGCGACCCGTTTGACGACTCCAACGCTAACCGCGAGTCCTGGGAACCTTCCATCGACCGGCGTCCAACTCGGGAACACAGATTATCACACAACACCGTTTCAACACGACAGCTGTACATTTCCAACCAGGTGAACAGAGCCCGACAAAAAGTGGCCGAGCTCGAAGAGATGTCGACGCTCTTGCGCTCCTCGACCTTGTCCTCTCGCGGCTCCGGCTTGCGGCCGGGTTCTGGGATAACTGCAACCGCGGAAGGGAATGAAGAAGACGACTCGGAATCGCGTAGTGTCCAGGAGACACTGGAGCGTGCCATGCAGCAGATTGAAGCACTGAATAATCGGATACGGGAGCTCGAGATGCACCGGATGCGATTCTCGGCTGACCCCCCAGATTACTCTGAATAGCGAGGGCACGACACTGTAGTAATAATTTCATGTATGTGGTAACAAGTACGACAACGGTCCATACCCTGATATTATTAGTTCGGCAGAAAACCGTTGGTTTGATTTGGAACAGAATTCCAAATTCCTAGTCTTGCGAACAGTCAACAATAAACGGCGAGGTGGAGAAGATCTACAAAATTACTGTTTTGGGTGGATATGTTTGATCCGCCAGTTACGTAAACCTTTTGTCCACGAGCGCCAAGAGCAAGCCAAGAGTTTCCAAAAGTCCATAACCGCTTTGTTTTCTTTTCGTCCTCGTTTCGTTCCCTAGACCTCAGCCTCACCGCGCTGGATTTGTGCTGAGGCAATGATGATTCGACTACAGCGTCTAGGCGATTTTTGGCTTCATGGATGCTATCGGCGTTCGCGCATGGGTTTCTACGAATGAACTGGAGGGCTTGCTTCGTCACAATTACGTGCCCGGTATTCACTATTCGCGTTAATAGTGCCGTGCACCGCCGCTCAGGACAAGCAGGCCAAAGGACACGTTGCTCGACAGGACGAAAAAGATGCTCGTTTACGGTGTTGGGTGGGGACGCGCAGGGCAAGGAAGGGCCGTTTTTGAAAGCGACCAGTGCGTTTCGTTCACTGCCTACTACCTAGTATGAGTACGTGAACTAACGACACCGCCTGGGAGGTTTCACCTTCTATGGCAAGATCAGGACCAGCCGTGGAAATAGGTCGAATTGCTGCCGCGGCACGCAAAGCTGTAGTGTACTGCCACGCATTTCCCTTCCATTCTTTCGCTCAGAATCCTATTCTCACTGGAGGTCTTGGTCGCATCCCGGATACGACAAGATACGGAACGGCACTGAACCCACTGAAACTTCACATGTTTACTCAACACTGTTCGTTGCGCAATCACTTTGCACGCGGGAAGAAAACGCAGGAATGAACAGTTTTGCACACGCTACTTGACACTGATTCCCGCAGGATCTCCAGATGATCAGCCCGGCCGTATCGACGAGGCGACAACCGCTCGGAGAGGCGCCGTGAGCAAACGACGGTTGCACCTGTAAGTCATCTTCACAGCGGGATGTGCAAACATAGTTTCTGGGAATACCAATAATTAGGAACCTGAGCGAGATCTATCTTCGACTCTCTTCCTGTCTGCCCTTCGTTCTCCGCCTTAGACAGTGCGGTATTCTAAACCTGAGAGCAGGCTCGAGGTTTGTGGCCGCCCGAAATCCAATTTGGTCTCCTGAACCCTCATATTTTTTCTAGGGTCTTACCTTGTTCTTTATTTATTTATTTTCTCGTGCCTTCACTATCAGTCGGCGACTCCCCCGGCTACGGAATCGGAGTAAGTTTCATCACGCATTGGAAGCTTGGAATGCCATTTTCATGCCTTTACTGTAAAGTCATACCGACGTGCCGCGTTTTGGCCACTTGCCCGGGTAAATCTCCCAGCCTTCATGAGCAGCTCTACAACCGCCTTTGCAATGGCTGCCCCCCGAGCTGGAACCGCTTCCAACCTGGTGGTATCTACTGCTGATGGTCAAACAGTCATCGATACCGCTCCAACTCGGACGGCGACTGGCGGACTGTACGTTCTTTTTAATTGTCCACCGTTTCTGTTTTCCTACATTTTGAGGATCGTAGATCGACCTACACGGGACTATCCTTCCAAGCTCCCGAAGTCAGAGGTGAAGTCGTGCCGAATTTCGCGAGGGGCGCAACTCATCTGCAGTAAGTATGCCCCATGCATCTGCTTAACCGCACATAAACTAAAGAATGCCCCCAGAGTCCTGCCTGGCCAAGTCAACACTTTGTTCACTTCTAGCACCTTGACTTTCGCCACAACCAGGTCTGTTATCGAGACCGACAATGGGCAGCCCACCACGTTTCCTTTGACGATTTCCGCCGATATCTCATTGGTACCTGTCGTGACCACCACCAGTCAATCGCTCCTATCGCCCAAGGTGATTTTGAATGCTTCCAGTACCAAATAACGCACTTAGCATACCCAAGGTTTATTGATCCGTCTAGTAAACCTATCGCTATAGCTGGCGCTGTCATTGGCGGGGTTCTTCTCTTGGTCGGCGGAATCATTCTCCTGTGGTTACCTTCGTAATCGCCAACGCCGACGAGCGTTCTATTCGAGGGCAGATGCCGAAAACTCTCTTTCGGCCGATAGCACCGCAACCTTCCGTCGCTCCTTCAGTATTCCTGGTGCTGTGTTTTCCGTCGTCGCAGAATCACGAAGGCCCCCGAGATTCTCGTTGGTCAGCGCCCTGAATCTCCCAAAGAAACTAGAAACCCCTTCGACGACTCCAATGCTAGCCGCGAGTCCTGGGCGCCATATATCGACAGGCGTGAAACTCAGGAAAGCAGATCATCATACAATACCGTTTCGACACGACAGCTGTACATTTCCAACCAGGTGAATAGAGCCCGAGAGAAGGTGGCCGAGCTCGAAAGGATTTCCACACTCCTGCGCTCCTCGACCTTGTCTTCTCGTGACTCCGGCTCGCGGCCGGGTTCGGGGATAACTGCGACCGCGGTAGGGGATGAATCGACGAATGTAGATGACGCGCAATTGCGTGGGGTTCAAGAGAAGCTGGAGCTCGCAATGCTGCAGATTGAGGGACTGAACAATCGGATACAGGAACTCGAGGTGCACCAGAAGGCGCTCTCTGCTAAATTATTGCACGGCGCTCAATAGGAGCTAAACCGAGGACGCGCATATTGGGCACCTGGAAGAATCGACCCTTTCTTCCGTCTCCAAACGTGAACGATAGAATTATCGCGGCCCATAAATGCTGTACGTATATCATATGTGGTAGTAATGGTTATAAGATGCGGGGTATAGTGAGACAAATCCAAAGCATGTAGAAAGGAACGGAATAAGATAATCAAAACAACCGACCATAACTCATCACGGGTCCCCAATGAAGCTCGCTCTATCCAACAGTCCGCGCACACGTTTACTGAGCCGCTCCGCCTCCATCTTGCGCTCCCACACCTGATGTGCGGGCATACTCTTCTTGGGCATCCACACGCGGCCTCCGTTCCCCTGCGCACGTTTGGCGTTGAGAGCGGTCAGATCGACGACCCGCGGCGACGAGGAGAACTTGATGACGTCGCGGTACAGTATCTTTGTCTCTGTCGCCAAGGAGCGTAATGTAGGTGGTGAGCGCGGCCGGTCTTCAGAGTCGGAATCGTCCGAGTCTGATAATGTCGAAGGAACGAGGGGCGGTGTGGCAATCCGACTGATGGGTTCGGGGAGAGGAGGCAATGCTTCGATTTCGCGCAGGAGATCTTGACCCTTGAGGTATGAGTTCTCGGTGCGGAGGAACCGAACGGTGCCACGGAGAGCATCGATCTGCAATTATTGACGTTAGCAGGAGAGCCAGGGAGCCAATTTCACCAAAAGGAAAGCACACCTGCTCGAGGAGATGTGACGTCTCCAGACTACCTTCGATGGGAAGATTCTCCGGTTCCGGCACGACAGTCCCTGTGGCTGCGATGGAGTTAATTACAGGACAAAACACAACAATTACACACGAACCCTGGCGTTGCTCACTCCCAACCATCGTCTTGAGCTTCAGGCGCTCCTGCTCCGACACATCGAGATCGCCCTGCACTTGCTCAAGTGCCTCCTCCAGCTCGCGCTGGCGCCGCTTGCCGTCTGCGATGGTAATATCCTTCTCGGTGATCGCATCCGCCTGCTTCTTCACCATCTCCATCTTCCGCTCCATCAAGTCGTTCTTCACCGTCCGCCTCCTGGATGTGCTGATCCTTCTGTTTCAGCGTCCGCACGAGGCCCTGTAGCTCCTCATTCAGCTGCGTCACCCTGCGTTCGGCCTCCAGATTGACGGCAACGCTGGCCTTGACTTCGTCGACCCGTGTCACCCACGGCGCCACGCCCGTGACTTAAAGGGCTGCATCAGTACCCAGATCTGACAGTACTGCCATATCGAACGTACCCTTGATCACGTTCTCGGCCTCGAGCGTCAGCGGTAGGAGCTTGCTCCCCTCCTGCACGAGCTGCGCGATTCGACTCCCCAATCGCCTCCCACGCAGTCACCCCGGGCTTCATGTCCTTCGCAATCGTCGACGCCGCGATCTGCTTCACGAAGCCCAAAATCGTCGTCAACTGGAACGGCGCCTTCGAGCTCCGCACATCGCTCAAATGCGGCATAATTTGTTGCGCAAACTAATGGACGTAATTCTTCAGCTGCTGCTGCTGACACAAGTAGCGTAGGTTTCTTACCGATATACCGAAAGTTGACGAGCTCGGGAGCAAAGTTGCTTAGGGCCTGCATCTGGGGTACCAAATGCGCCTTGAGCGCGGTCGAGTCCTGGATGAGATCTTCCAGCCGCTTGGTGAGCTTCCTATTGCCACAGTCAGTCAAATCGGGGTAACTGAAGAACGGCTCGAAAACACACTTGGACAGCGCCTTGGCGCCTTTGTACTGGTCCAACAGCCGCTGCAACGGCTGGAACAGCTCGGTGTCGATATCGTAACCGCCCAAATCCAACACCGTTTCTGAGGGAGGTATCCGAGTCAATCCTAACTCTAAAATTGCTCCTACGGCAAAAAACACACCATCGTCCTGAACAAGCGTCGTAATAGACGTCTTGGTCATCCCGATCGACGCAGCAAAGATATCGAGGTCCACGTCGAACGCCGTGAGGTACCCCAGCTCGCGCTCGCCCAAGTCGTAGTCGAACCCGCTGAAGTACGTCTCCGCGAGGTGCTCAAAGGTCAAGCATAATCCTATTTGCGTCGCGCAATTCAGTCAGCCAAAAAGGTCTGAATAAAGATAAAGCGAAAAGCGCACTTATTGACGTCGCTAACACATTCCTCGTCGCGGAACTCGTCTCGGCGGAGCTAGATCGACGTGCATGTTGAGGCGCTTCTCCATCGGCGCGATATCCTGGTACAGGCGCCCGATATTGAGGAATGACTCGACGTCGCACCGGCGCATGATCGCCGCGAAGCGCTTGCAAAGCGTCGACAGCGCGGAAATGCGGCCGAGCATCTGTAGTAACATTAGTATGGTGCGCGATTGTGTGATAGAAGCGGATACGCACATCACAGACGCCGACGAGCGCAGAGGAGACCGAGCCGCTGAGCGAGTCGGGGAGGCCGTTGTTCTGTGAGACGACCGTGGTGATGAGGTCCGCCTTGTACGCCAGCCGTTGGAAGAACAGATAGCAGCTCGTAGCGTCACTATCAGTCTCGACGTAGATTTGAGGGAGATACGGCTAATCGGCGTGGTGCTTTAGGCTCTGTACAGACAGACGAGGATGGGATGGAAAGGTACCTGGACGATGTTGAGCAACTCGCGCGTCTCACGCGCCTCCAGCCGCTTCATCTCTAGCTCGATGTTCCTCGCCTGGTTCTTCGACGCGGACGACTGGAGCTTGAGATTCAGAGACATCACCGCGGCGGATTGCGAGGCGGCCGTCTGCGACTCGGTCTGAGCGACCTGGGTCTGCGCGCGCAGGCTGTCGAGTTCGCTGGTAACAAACACATCAGAACAGGTAAAAAAATATAATCAAGAAGACCAACGTTTGCAGCTGCAGGACCAGCTCCCTAAACTGCCCGATGGTGCCCTCGAGATCTGTGCACGCCTCCTCGAGCGACTCGGCCTTGCGGACGTGTTCCCGAATTTGCGCATCCTTGGCCTCTGTAAATGACATATGAGACGCGCAACGAGTAGTTGAAAGACCATTAACGCACCAAGGATCCTCCATCATGGCCTTCTCGGTCTCGACGTGGTTCTCTTCCAGCTCGTCGTTCAGCTCTCTGAGAGACTCGAGGTCCTCGATCGTGATGCGCATCTCTTCGATTTTCTGCGCAGCTGAGAGTCAGACCAGCAGAGAAATGCAGCGATAGACGCACCTCGCCGAGCATGAGATTGCGTTCGGTGAGCTGCACAAGCATCTCCTCCGCACCGAGCGCGTCGTCGAGCTGCATCTTGAGATCCTCGATCTGGATTTCGGCGTTGGCGAGCCTGATTTGCGTGGTTTCGTAGTTGGCTGGGGGACATCAGCATACTTTTTTCTACAAAGCAAATGAGACCCACATTGAAGCTCGTCGAGCCCGACGATATCCTTCTCCATCTCCGCAATCCGCCTGCGCTGTTCCTGGTCGGTTTCCTGAGACATGTCCCGCAGCCGGAGAAGCGCCTCCTTCAAGCGGTCATTGTGCTTCTCGAGTTGTATGTACGCCAAGGAGTCTTTCCCAGCGGACATGGACTTGTTCCCAGGCATCCTCCTCGTCCGCCCCGCCCTCCTGCCTTTGCGCCTGCTCATCCTTCAACACCCCCAGCTCTACCTCCGCAATCGCCAGCCGCTCCGTCACATCCTCCAGCTCCGCCTCCGCCGCCTCCGCGCGCTCCTCCGCGACCTCCTTATCCAGCATCGCCATCTCCAGCTGCTCCTGCGCGTCGACAATGCGGCTCTCGGCGAGCTGCGCCAGCTGCTGCGCATCGGCGAGCTCGCGCCGTGTCTCGCTGAGCTCCGTCGCTTGCACGTTGAACTTTGCGTGCAGCTTCGGCCGCATGACGACAAAGGCGTCGACCTCGGCCAGGCGCGTCTCGAGGTCGCGCACGTGCTTCGCGTCGTCCGCGCGCTTGGCCTCGAGGACGCGAATCTTGGCGCGCAGTTCCTGCAGCTCGGTGTCGTCTGCAGCTGTGCGAACACCAAGGGAAGATGGGGGGCGGGAGGGCGGTTTCGCAGGGCACGACGGCCGGAGTTTGGAACGCAGACGGTGGCGGTTGTGGCGGAGAGGGCGGAGAGTGGGGACGTGGGGGAGCCGCCGTGAGGGGGGACGAGACGCGAGGGGCCGCGCCGTTTACTCTGCTGGTTGGAGAGTCGGCGCTGCGCGCGGGCGGGGACGCGCTTTGGAGGGATTTGCGCGGCGGGATGCTCAGCAGCGTCTTCTTGACGGGCGACGACGATTCCGGGGCGTGTGCCGGGCTCGCGGTAGGCTTTGGGCTCACAGTAGGCTTTGGGCTCACAGTAGGCTTTGGGCTCACAGTGGGCTTTGCAGGCTTGCTGATCGTGGAGACGACGAGGGGGCCGACGCGGATGGTGGGCGAATGGAATTGGCGCGCAAACTCGAAGTCCGCTGGTGACCAATTGACGGACGGGAGGTCGTCGGTGGTGGACGCTGCAAATAATTATGCAGGCATTAAAATATCATAGCACCGTAAACACGTACGTCGTTCTCAGAGCCAAAGGTGCCCTTGATTTGGCTTGCGCGAACAAAAATTCCGTAGTTCGGCTTGCATGTAAAGTAAGACGTGCCAGCCACAGACCCGTCGTTCTTTCCGTTTGGTTCGTATAGCTCTATTCCGATCCATTTCCCGGCCATGAAAGACGTCGCACCAAAGAACCGAACGACCCCGCGCCCAACCGAAACCTCGACAATTGTGCCCAGCCGCACATCGGTGCTCATTGTGAAAGGTGAGCTTTGAGGTCCCAGTCAAGCCCCAGAGATAGAAACCCTTGTAAGACGGAGGCACCAGCCTTGAAGCACCCTTTAAAGCACTGGGGTAATACGAACGCGGAGGAAGGAGAAATGGCTCAAGTCCCACGGACTCTAGGGTTAGGGTTAGGCCGTCTTGAACCTGTACTTTTACTTTTCAAAGTCAAGTTATCCAGGGACCGCTCGGAATCCAAAACTCGCTGAAGCCGGACTTGAGTATTAGCCAGTCTTTACTGGAGGCTGAGAATTTTGTGAAGTCATGTGGCCAGGCTGGATGGGAAGTCGCAATGTTGCCCTATACGAACGACCGTCTCAAGACTAGGCAAACCTCTTCTAGTGCTCTGGATTCCTGCTCTATACTTATGCGACCCCAGCTTTCTCCGAATCTTTAACGGGTCAATACAATTTAGAGCTAGATGATCAAGGCATTAATATCCAATGTCCTCATCTCCTCCAAGTCAGAGCTCGACAAATTTGTCCATCCTGTTTTATCAAGGCTGCCATCCGACAGGGAATCACGCGCAACTCCCGCTACTTCTCGAGGCTCATGATTTATTGTCGAACAGGCTTGGTCTCTTCCGCTTCGATAACGCGGATCGTGCCCCCGTGCACTAGCTTTGTCGCTTCATACCTGTCGGCCGGTCTCTCTTCTTTCCTCCGGATAAAACACCATCTCAGGGCATGGAATATATCGGACATCAACATCATTGAACATGAATACGAGGCGAGGGCAAACTTGCTTTCATGGCGAAGTCAATCGGTTGAAATCGATAAATTCTGGGATGGGTGGCGGTTAAACCTTGAACTTGCCAAGTCTGAATATTCCAACAGGCTTTCGTGGATAAAACGATAGAAAGAGGGGATTGCAAGTAGTCCATCGAGGTTTCCCCATGAAACGATCCACACCCTGAACCAATCAATCCTGTACCTCGTGAGCTTCCCGCCCAATTCTGTGGACGACACGAGGATAAAATCATTCACCTTTCCAAGCCAAAAAAAAAACACTTACCCGACCACCGGGCCACAGTTTCGCCGAATGACCACTCACGGCGACGGGTCGGCATGGTCAACATGTGAGTAACGTGCCGTCGGCCAAGGCGCAACATGGCTTCATAGGGACAAACAAATAAATAGACAACGAAGAAAGACCGGTGAGGTTTTGGTCGAATGGCGATGTCCCACGTTTTAATCGTATCTGCGGCACAACGAGGCCCAAGGAGCGGAGAGAGGTCAAGGGCTGTCGATTCAGTATATCAAGGATGACAGGTTGTACGTCGGGGTGGATCCCAGAGAAAAGCACCAAGGACGAAATGGTATTGCCCAAGGGAAAGGCTACGGGCTGTTCGGGTCGGTGAGATAATATGGTCCGGTGGCAAAATGGTCGGACTCACAGATTTGGTCAAGCTTGCCATTGAAGTGGGTTCGTTTCCATGGCAGTGCTTCAAATCATCGCAGAGCGCCAAAAGAATACGATTCAGCGCCTGTGTAGGGTAGGATCCATCCAATTCCATGAAACTAAGCGTGTCGGGGCGGAGAGACGCGAGAAGGGCTCTAGGGACCATAGAGTCTCTTGGTCGCACACCGGCGAAGGAGAAGGTAAAGGAGAACGGATTTCCGGAGCGGGCCACTCGGGAATGCTGTCCTTGGACATGAGGAATTTTATACCTGACCAGGCTCAACGCAGTGAGACGTGGCAGCCAGGCTACTAGTAATCTCGCAGATCCGCGGCAACGACAAGACGAGGGGGCGGCGAATTGACTCCCCAGCGTTCGAGTTCTAGTGACGACACTCCTGTCCAAGTCGCGTTCGAAGTCGGCATTGGATGGATGCGATTTAAAACAGGTGCGCAAAGCATCCACCGCTAGCAAAAGAGCCAGCAGGGCTCGAGGGCCCTCGTCTTATGATCGTAGACCGTGATTTTGGTGAATTAAATATTCGGCGCAGAGCGTAGGGGCTTCCCAAATTTGAAAGATCCTGCTGGGCTCTGAAGCGGGAAAGGAACTCGTTTGAAGTAGGCGCGTCGTAGGGCTCTGTATATAAGTCCGGTTTGCAAACCGGTTTATAAACCAGTGTTTATAAACCGGTTTTTAAATGGCCGGGGCGAAATGGCTGTTTTTAATTTACTTCGGCTACCGGGCCGTCGGCTATCACTCGCCAGAAAATTTTCCTTTCGCCTCCATCTTCGGCGTCGCTGGGCAAAATGTCCGGCTCCGGGGCGACCTACTATGACGAAGAACTAAAATACCTCTACCGCTTGCTCAAGAACTTACCCGACGTCATCCCTGATCGACAACACTTGAGGTAAGACGCAATTGGGTTGACATAATGTTGCCGTTCTTCAGAGATCTGTTGTCGGACAAACCTGTGCAGGACGCTGATGCCATTCACGGCCTCGCAGGATGGTCAGAGGGGAGTGCAGGTGGGGTTGGCATGGGGAAAAAATGGGCAAAGGGACGAGGAGGCCGAAAAAATTGTATTTTAGCAGCCTCGGTGTAAAAACCGGTTTATAAACACCCTGTTTACAAACCGGTATTTAAAACGCGTTTTTAATTGCCCGGGAATTATATGCAGAGCCCTAGCGCGTCGGGATGGTACAAAGTTGAACCAGACCCTGGAAACAAGACTGGTGGATAGAATTGAAGGAGTATCGCAGTGTTGAACAATAAGATCCTGAGTCTCCGCTGGTAGATGTGGCCAGTCGCGTCGAGGAGTCATGGCCGTAGCGACTTGTGGTTTAAGCCACTGAGTCAGGTGACATCCCTATACTGATATCCCCATTCGAATTCAATGACAGATCAAACATATCGAGCCCAAAGTAGTAATTTTTAAGAAGTTCTTAGAAGTTCTCGAGTGGCGTATATCGTAGCTCAACCGATGCATAGAAAGGTTCCAAAGTCGAACCCGATGAACCCAGAATTTTTTCTGCTTATGATTCTATTTGAGTACAGTGTCCCGTCAAACGTTATTATAATCTTGTGCCTGCCGCTATTCAAAGTAGTCCGGAGGCTCAGCCGAGAGACGGATCCGGTGCATCTCGAGCTCTCGTATCCGATTATTCAGTCCTTCGATCTGCTGCATTGCACGCTCCAGCATCTCTTGAACCCTACGCGATTCGGAATCGTCTCCATTGACTCCTTCATCCCCTACCGCGGGTCGCAGTTATCTCCGAACCCAGCCGCGAGCCAGAGCCGCGAGAGGACATTGTCAAGGAGCGCAGGAGTGTGGACATCGCTTCCAGCTCGGCCACCTTTTCTCGGGCTCTGTTCACCTGGTTGGAAATGTACAACTGCCGTGTTGAAACGGTGTTGTATGATAATCTGTGTTCTTGAGTTTGATGTCTGGCGACATGCAGTTCCCAGGACTCGCGATTCGCGTTGGAGTCGTCGAAGGGGTTGCTAGTTTCTTTGGGAGATTCTGGGCGCTCAGCAGCGGGAATCTCGGTCGCCTTCGTGCTTCTGCGACGGCGGCAACCCAACGCCTGTAATATTGAAGGTTGCGGTCCTCTCGTCGAAAAAGATTGCTCCGCATCTGCGAGCTGGGATTGAGAGGAATAGAACGCTCGTCGGCGTCGGCGGTTACGAAGGAAAAGGCAGAGAATGATTCCGACGATCAAGAGAATAGCTCCGCTACCGAGAATGACAGCTATAATAACAGATTCATTATCAGTTTCGTACGAATCAGTGGACCTGGAACATGTTGCTAAGTGCGTTGTTTTGAGTACTGCAAGCATCCAAACTCACTCCGGCAACGGGAGCGATTGGCTGGTGGTCACGGCAGGTACCAATGAGATACCGGTGGAAGTGATTGTCAAAGGAACCGTGGTGAGCTGTCCATTGAGACCGGTCTGAACTGAGGCGGTTGTGACGGTGAAGGTTCCGGTGCTAGAACTGAAAAAAGGGGTGGATTGGGCAAGAAGGACTCTGCATAGACTTAGCGGGTGACTAAGTAGATGCAAGGCTGTACTTACTGCGGAGGAGCGCCGGATTTGGGAGCTTGGAAGGATAGTCCCCGTGAGTAGGTCGATCTACGACACTCGAAATGTAAGAAACGGCCTTGACAATTGGAGAACGTACGGTACGGCAGTTGCTGTCCGAGTGTGAGCAGCAGCAGTAGCAGATGTCCCCGGGTGGGAGGCGGCTCCGGCTCGGGGGCCGACCGTTGTGAACATCCTTGAGGAAAAACTGTGCATGAAAGAAGAGAGAGAGTGGACGGCAAGACCTTGAACGCTGTAACACGGGATGTCTTGCAAAGATATGAGACATCAAAATGGTGTTCTGGGATATAACCCACCCAAATCCCGTGGGTGCGGACCGGCGCACGACCACAGCGGAGCTCGCCAAATGGAAAATAAAAAGGTAACGCTCCTAGAAACTGAGGGTCTTGTTAACGAAAGTGGCTTTAGGTGGCGACAAACCTTGCGCCTGTCGAAGGTGGAAAGCCAGGAAGGGAGTGAGATCGTGCTTGTGTTGACCCGTTTATGAGGGCTATTAACACGAACTATTCTCGCACATCGCAGTGAGAAGACTGCCAGATGCAACCACCTGTTCACAGCGCCTCCTCAGGTGTTTGTCTCCTCGGCGAGACGGCCGGATTGTTTATCGAGTGATTCAGTGGGGATTGGTGGGAGAAGAGGTTCCTATTTTTCTCTGGCATCACGGTGCCACATTCTCCAACAAAGTGTTTGTGCAACGAACAATTTCGGAAGATAAAAGCAACAACTGAACTGTCGGAGACTGTCAATGGGTTTTGCTGAACGACTCCACTGTTCCGTGTATTCGCGGTAGACCAAGGTCTTCCAGAAGAGAATAACTCTCAGTACAGCCCGAGCCAGCGAAAGGAGAGAGCGAGTGGCGATATCTCAGCGCTCAGCAGGCGCTGATATTCCGAGTCCCATATCTATATAGCAATTAGGGTGTCCATCCAGTGATCCTGTGAGAATCGGCGGGAGACAAGGCTGTACAATAATTGTTGGTCCCATTTTTATCTTTGGCATCACAACGCCACATTTCTCCAGCAAAGCGATTGTGCAACGAACAATTCTGGAAGATAAAAACAATAGCTGAACTGTCAGCGGGTCCAGTGCTGAATGATTCCACTGTTCCGTGCATTCGCCAGGCCAGGGCCTTCCAGAAAGAATATGGTTCCCAACCCAGCGAAAGAAGAGGAAGTGGCGATACCCGAAAGCTTCTCCCCGCCTCAGCGAGCGCTGATACTATTATACAGTAAAACCCTTCAGGCGGTGCCGTCACTGGGTTAGTTCCAACATCATTGGCGATCCTGAGCAGTGCGCGCCACGATCGATTTCAAAAACGGCTTTTCGTTGCCCAGCGCGTCCCGCACGACGACTCGGAGCATCTTCTTCGTGTTGTTGAGCAGAGTGTCATTCGATTGCTTGTCCTTCCAGTGAGCGGCAATAAGAATAGTGAACACCGGCATGTAAACCGCAAAGCAGCAAAGGTAATGAAGCCCTCCGAGTCCAGTTCATTCACCAGAAACCCATGGCGAAGACTTGACAGTACCCCCTCACTGGATTGTCTCGTGGCGCTACTTGACGCCAGTAAGACTGAAGAGTGTCTGATCGGCACACCAGGAAGATGGCATAGATCAAAGGAATTGCCTTGGTAGAAATGTATGCCAGTCGAGCTCTCTAGAACATGTCAGTACAATAAAGCTCGATAATCAATTTGTTCTTCATCGTCGTGATCCGCTGTGCGCCCGCCACACGTCTAGGCTCCTTCATCATCCTACTCGTCCTCGCCATCCAACATGCGAGAGCCGGGTTCGTCCGCGAATGACGGTCGGGCGGTCGGTGGTGGACGCTGTAACTACATAATTATGTAGGCATTGAAATAGAATACTCCCGTAAACACGTACCTCGTCCTCAGAGCCAAAGGTATCCTTGATTTGGCTTGTGCGAACAAAAATTCCGCTAGTTCGGCTTTGCATGTAAGTAAAGTAAGACACGCCAGCCACAGACCCGTCGTTCTTTCCGTTTGGCTCGTATACTTCTATTCCGATCCATTCCCGGCCCATGAAAGACGTCACACCAAAGAACCGAACGACCCCGGGCCCGCGCCCGGCCGGAGGACCGGAACCTCGACAATTGTGCCCAGCCGCACATCCGTGCTCATTGTGAAAGGTGAGCTTTGAGCTTTGAGGTCCCAGTCAAGCCCAGAACAGAACCCTTGTAAGACGGAGGGTACCAGCCTTTGAAGCACCCTTTTAAAGCAGAACCTGGGGTACAACCAACGCGGAGGAAGGAGAATGGCTCGAGTCACAGTGTCACGTCACGCTGAACCTGTACTTTGAAACAATTCAGCCGTACTTTTCTAGGATGCTTGCTAGGAACGACTCGGAATCTGTAGATGTCTCGGAATCCGTGGATATTCGGAATCTTTGGATGTCTCAAAACTCGCTGAAGTCACCGAGAGTTTTTTGGTTCCGGATGCGGAATCTGAATCTGCGAAGTTGTCATGGCCCTACACGAACCACTGTTTAAAGACATGGGAAAACAGCCCACACTATGTAACGGTTTCTCTTGATTTCCTGCTCTATATGTATCCGAGCCATCTCCCCCAATTTTGGATGAGTCGATCCAACTTAAAGCTCGATGGATGATCAAGGGATTCAATTTTCTCATCTCCAAGTCAAGCTGGGCTCGGCACGTTATCGCTTGGGCTCTGTATTTTCTCATCATGTTTCATAAAGGCTGTACGGATGGACTGGACTTTATACATATTTCGTTCGACCATAACGAACCGCTACTTCTTGAGGTTCAGTGCACACTGGAGCTTCATTCTCGGTGTGACTCGGAGTTCATTTCATTCGCCTAGCGCGCAGTGTTCTGCATGAACGGTTGGTCCTCGAACGCACACATCGAACAACAATTCATGGTTCAACTTCGTAGAATTGGTGGGATTTCTCCCATCGTCACGACATTACATGCTTCCTTGTTTTCTATGTAAAAATCCAGCCTCATAAACTGTCCTCTTGGTCTCGTGCACGAACACGAATTTCCAACTCGATGTCATATTCAAGCCGATGATGAGACTGTTGATTTCTTCGATTTGATGTCGCCTGCAAAACAGAACTCAGCTAAAAGGTAAAAGAAGATGGCGGTAGGCCTACCATCACCCGACTGCAATCCTGTGCGCAATGGCCGCATACTTACTCCCAATTTTCTTGAAGTTTATTCGCGCCCACGTGACCGCCTTGCGGTCGGGATAGGAGGTGATCTTCTTCGAGACATCCTCGGCGACAGAAAGGTTTGACAAAGCCTGGTGGTCGCCGGGATAATCATATCCTGGATTTCCTGGGTCAATGGCAGTGAGGTTGACTTCCTCAGAGACAAGGATGCTGCGCGCGAAAAGGTTTCCGTGAGGCACCTTACAAATTCTTTCCAGGTCGCTCATCGCGAGGAAGAGGTCCGTAAAGAAGGACAGGGGCAGAAAGTCCACGTTCTCCGAGTCGATAGTGTTTCCTAGGAAAGGCCAGAATGATGCCCCTCATCATACCCTGCTTGTCAACAACGAACACTTCGACGTTGGGAAGGAATGGGAAGGAACAAAGGGATAGTAATATCTCTGCTTGGCTGCAAAGTCGAGGAGAACCTGTGCGGTCAAGGATCTGTTTGAGGATGATTTTTCTTGCCTGCCATTCTATGAGCTCTGCCGAAGCGCAAAGCCACCGACGAGCGGAGAGATCGGAGACGGAAATGCGTGGAATGGGTTCGTTGATGCTGGGTGGTGGGAATAAAGGATAAATCGTGCCAAATCCCGCCTCCTTGGGAGTAACGGTGGAGAGAGAGTGAACTATCCTTCTCGACGAAGATCCAGTTGAATTCGGAGGACCTTTTTGAACACGGCTCGGTCCGCCCAGTAAGGGTCGTCGAGTGCGGAACCTATGCCATCTGGTATTTTATGCTCAGAAACGATGCTGTACCAACGCCGAGATTGTGCGTCAAAGACAACAACCGTGTAGAGGTCCCACCGCCGGGGCATCGTGGTACATTGTCAAAGATTTCCTGCTCCGACCAAGGAGCTGCCGGGGAAATGGACTCTTTGATTGGGTATGCCAGAGCAAAAGGAAACTTGGGAGGAGGCATGATCGTTGTGGTTTGAGCCACTGAGTCAGGTGCATGACCCCCGCACTATTCTGATATCCCCATTCACTGACAGATCAAACATATCGAGCCCAAAGCAGTAATTTTTGAAAAGTCATATCGTTCGCAGCTCAAGACGCACAGGAAGCATCCAAAGTCAATCCCGATGAACCCAGAACTTGCTTGTGGTCCGTCAAACTCGAATTATGGTTATTGCCTGACGCTATTCAAAGTAATCTGGAGGGTCAGCCGAGAGCTGCATCCGGTGCATCTCGAGCTCTCGTATCCGATTATTCGGTTCTTCGATCTGCTGCACTGCACGCTCCAGCGTCTCTTGGACCCTACGTGATTCCGAGTCGTCTCCATTGACTGGCTCATCCCCTACCGCAGTCGCAATCATCCCCGGACCCAGCTGCGAGCCGGAAGATTCACCGCTAGAGGACATTGTCGAGGAGCGCAGGAGTGTGGACATCGCTTCCAGCTCGGCCACCTTTTCTCGGGCTCTGTTCACCTGGTTAGAATGTACAGCTGCCGTGTTGAAACGGTGTTGTATGATAATCTATGTTCCCCAGTTTGACACTGGTCAATATACTGCTCCCAGGACTCGCGCTTAGCGTTGGAGTCATCGAAGGGGTTGCAAATTTCTTTCGGAGATTCAGGGCGCTGAACAACAGAATTCTCGGTTCCGTTCGCGACCCTGGGGCGACGGGAAGCGGTGGAAGGTTGCGGTGGTATAGTCGACACGGATCACTCGGGATCTGCGAGGGGGGATCGAGAGCGGGGGCGGCAGCAAAACGCGCGGCTGCGTTGGCGGTGGGGACCGAAAAGGCAGGAAATGATTCCGGCGATCAAGAAAAGAACCACGCCGACGACGCCGCAAGCTATAATGACGGTTGTAGCATTAGTTGACCTGGGGTATACTAAGTGCGTTATTTGGTACTGCAAGCATCCAGACTCACTTCGGAGATGCGAGTGAATTACTGCCAGTGGTTGCAACAGGTACCAATGTGACGCCGGTGGAAGTGATTGTCAAAGGAACCGTGGTGAGCAGTCCATTGAGATCAGTCTGAACAAAGGCGGTTGTGATGGTGAAGGTGCTGGTGCTAGAGCTGGACAAAGGGGTCGCTTGGCCAAACCCTGGAGGTGATCCTTAGTTGAATTATCTGCGGATAAGTAGATGCAAATCGGTAAGTACTTACTGGAGAGAAGCTCCGGATTTGGGAGCTTGGAAGGGCAGTCCCGAGTAGGCCGATCTACGATACTCGAAATGTAAGAAAACAGAAACGGCCTTGACAACTGGAGAACGTACAGTCCGGCAGTTGCCGTCTGAGTGGGAGCAGCAATAGTAGTAGATGCCCCTGGGTGGGAGGCCACTCGGGCTCGGGGGCCAGCCGTTGTGAACATGCTTGAGGGGAAACTGCTCATGAAAGAATGAAAGAGTGGACGGCAAGACGTCAAACGCTGTAACACGGAATGTCTTGCAAAGACATGAGACATGAAAATGATCTTGTGCAATCTAACTCACACAGATTCCGAGGGTGCGGACTTGCGCACTATCACACTGGCAGCGGAGCTCGCCCAGTGGAAAATGAAAGGTAATGCTCCTAGAAATTGAGGGTCATGATACCGAAGGCGACTCCAAGGAGCGACAAACCTTGAGCCTGTCGAAGCTGGAAAGAAAGGAAGTGAGTGACGAAAAGATCATGCTCTTCTCGATCCCGCTCATTAGGTGCTATTAAATAACACGAACTATCTTCGCGGTGTACATGAAGATGATCGCTAGATGAAACCATCACCTTTTCACAGCTTCACCCCCGATTGTTCATGATCCTGCGGGGATTGGAAGGAGAAGAGCTATTTTCTCTCTTGCATCACATCTTCCAGCAAAGCGATTGTGCAACGAACAGTTCCGGAAGATAAAAGTCCCAGGTAAACTGTCAGTGGGTTCAGTGAAAGAAGAGAGGGAATGGCGAACCCTGCAGCTTCTCCCGCCACAGCAGGCGGCGGGCGCTAATGCTCCCATGGTACATATACAGATGCCAGAAAAACCATTCAGGCGGTGCCGTCACTCAGTTCCGAGTACTGTACCAAATGTTCACTATTTTTAGATTTTCGTCGACCGAGGTGGCCGATTTTAGGCACATCAAAAAGAATCGGGTCACCTGCCAGTGAACATCGAAATAGGTGAGCGGTGCCCGCCGCCACGGCCGGTTTCAAAAACGGCCCTTCGTTGCCCAGCGCATCCTGCGCGCCCTGGATGAGCATCTTCGTGTTGTCGAGCAGGGTGTCCTTCGATTGCTTGTCCTGAGCAGTGGTGTGCGGCACTATTAGCGCGAATAGCGACTATGTACGCCGCCTGAGCGGGCAAAGGTGACGCAATCCCGGGCCCGGTCTTCAGTTCATTCGCAGAAACCTACGTGCGAACCGATAGGCTCTTGCGCCTCAACAGAGTTGATGAGTTGGAAGCCAAATCACCTAGACTCTGTAGTCGAATCATGATTCATCATCCCTTCACAATCCCAGTGGGTGGCAATCTGAATCAGCTACCCTGAGTTCGCTGCACAGGTGGCAGTAGTAGTATGGCAATCCGGACGAAGACTTGACCATGTATCCTCACTGGATTGTCTCGCAAAAGTCTGAGACCAATTCCCTTGAGGCCTTCGTACGTCCCTTGTCAGGCAAGTCGGCGTTTTTGAATCGAGAAAGAGCAAGAGACACTCCAACCACCATGGCGAAACTTCAAGGAGGCTCTGTTCTATCGGCTCTGCTAGGGCAGCGCACGGACACTTCAAGTAATGGTGGAGAGCCTGATTCAGGACGGCGATTGCTGTCTTCTGCGATTGAAGTGGGGATCCCAAAGGGCCAAATTACCACGTCTGCGACTCGGAGCACTTTCGTGCTACAGCACCACGGTGGAAGTCGCCTGGTGGAGCTCGACGTGGGCGGACCGCGTCCTCTTGTCTACGTTTGCCTCTACTGCCTTGGAACGCGCGCGGGTTTGCGACGCAGGAGAACCTGGACGAGATTCTCGGGCCTGGAAATTCTGGAGTGCGCAGCCGGACGCGTGTTTTCCGCTTCTGCATGGTGAAATCCTTTGCCGCAAGGGCTGAAGTCGTTTTGGACTTGTAATACGCTCCTAAAAAAGGTGTGCTTCGAATATGTAACTGACGCGACTTGTCTTCTACCATCATGCACGCCTCAGTCTCGGTCCAAGTACGAATTAGGTCTCCAGTATCACCGTGCGTCCTCGCTGATATCTGAGTTAGAAGCAAGAAGCCCGCATAAATGCTCTTGAAATTGAAGCCGCCAGCCTCGAAAAAGAACTAGGGTGCGACGCGTCTTAATCGATAAGTATCACATATCGCTGCAGCTCAGCTTCACAGACAACATGAAGACGCCGACGCGATTGTGAAGAAACACATAAAACTCCTTCATAAATATAACGAGTCCAAGGACGCGACTCAGGTGATTAGCCCCCCTCTATTTTACTGAATTCATTCCTAAATTGTTCCAGATCCTTATTGGCAAAGTGAGTCTGTGTCGAGCGTGCTTGCCGTCTACTCATGCCCACACCAGCTTGCGACGCTGAGAGAGACGACCGTTCGGCAGATCCATGACGACATGGACTTGCGCGACTGCGATTAACAGAACCGTCCATGTAGATTTGCTGCTGTATTTCGAATGGACTATTGTATTCAATGCTTACTGAACGACAATCCAACTCGTCCCTGAGCCGGCCCAAATTCCGACGCGCCCACTCGTAGCTTGTTCCGCCTCTCGAGGCCATATCTTCACCGGAATACGCACATCCTCCGTCGTCCCTACGCCCAAATTCCCGTGCTCATTCCACCCCCAACCCCAAACCTCCGTAGTGGATGAAGACAAGACAGTGAAAGATGCGAGGACATGCTCGCTCCCACACGCCACTTGCAGGAGCTGATGCGTCGCAGATGTGAACGGAAACTCGGCGCGCGCCAAAAGCTCGCCGCCGTCTCGGCCCAGCTGGCCGCTAGCATTGTTGCCCCCAGTGAGAAGTTCCCAGGCGTCTCCGTCACCGGTGGTGGTAATGTACGTCCCGTTCCAAGTGCAGGCTACGCTTCGCGCGCGCGCAGCCGCGCCGATACCGTCTAGCTGACGCTTTTTGTTGGAGCCGATCCCGGATACAGTTCCCGAGGAATGCAGGAATACGGTGTGCTGGTGGCCCAAAGCGGCAGAGACGATATCAGACTGTGCGGGAGAAATCAAGGCAGGAGCTGAAACAAATGGTTTTTCGACATCCCCTAGCTGGTCATGTCGTGAGGTGCCCCATCCGACGGTGAAGCGCCCCGCAGAGGATTCCAATCTGACGACGACATGGTGCTGCCCCGCGGCCAGCGACTGTACGATAAGTGAATCGTTGTCCACGGAAACACCGTTCAGGGAGAGGTGGTCGAAGCGAAGGATGTGCAAGTCCTTCGTAGCACTAGGCACCCTGGAACCTATCCCCAGATCCCCGAAATCGTTCGCGCCCATGGAGATCAGGACATCCGGCATGTCCTGGCGCGATAAAACGACATACGAAGTCTCCCAAGAAGCAGCAATCAATCTCGGAAGGTATCCACTCAACCCATGCCGATCCAGCGAAAGATCGAGAGGTCTGAACACCGAGCTCTCCCCACCGTCATAGCACGAACGACACAGCTGCCCCGACTTGTTGTCCCCGCACCCCCATAGCTCTGTGATGGTGTTTTCGCTGGATTGCAAAAGGGCTAGTGTATGATTTGCTCCGCACGCCAGGTGTAAGAGTTTCCGGCCCCCTGGGAGAGTCCCTGGCAAACAACCGGAGAAACAACACGGCGAAAAGAGGTGTGAATCGTCTAGAGAAGCGTTGGAGAGCTGGCCGTGCGCGTTGGATCCTGCGGATAACAGCATCATCGGCATGGAATTCTTAATGCTGTCGGTCAAGGCAAGGGATTATATGGACGCAACGGTTCGTAGAGGACACCCGTCTCGAGTGAAGCTCATCACCGTGCAGGACAAGGTGCGGTTTTCGGTTTCGGTTGGTTTCGGCCGAGGCTCCCAAAATGCCGATCAGTATTGCAATGCGACCCACCACCACAAGCGACCACCACTCGGGTTACTTACCACCACTTGCCATTCAATGACCAGCATCTCCGCCATTCACGCGTTCATTCACTCTTTCAATTTCTCGCTTCGTCTTTCTCATTCGCGTCGCGGTGGCCGACCTTGGGCTAAGTATTCTTCACTGAGCCTCAGTCACGTCAACTTTCAAGTTGGTTTCAGCTTTCACCCTGGCAATGTTGTCCTGGTGGGTGTTCTACTGTCGAGTCTCAACGAGATAGCGTTTCTTCGGGAGGCGATTTCTATGAAATGAACGACATGCCAAGATAGTAATTAATTTCCTGGTCGCCGCGCCAGCGCCCAACTTTCATGTCAAGGACCATTCCTGGTCCCGTGCTCTCGGCTCTCGTCGACTGGCTCAGATTTGACGTATTAATGCGGCTCTAAAACGTCAGGTTTACCCTTGGAACGGCATGGAAAGGTAATATCAATGCGAGGCTCGACCGAGCGCCGCCTTTAGGTCAGCTAAATTCCTGCTACATGAGGCGTTTCTAAAAATCGACTAGCCGAAGAAAGTGCTTAAAGTGCCAGGTACTTGTTTCTGCCTCAGGTTACTCGCGCCCCAACATGCCTGGATCCTTCTCACATCACTTCGACACTCACTCTTACAAGGGCACAATAACTATCCCTACTGGGCTCTTCATCAACGGCTCCTTCGTCGATGGCTCAGATAAGACTACCATCGAGTGAGGATCTCACATCATCTCCATCCTTTCCGTGGTATGCTTAATCCTCGATTCGCCAGCGTCCTCAACCCAGGCAAGCAATTTCGGATTTCAGTCGGAGCACTGCCATATCTACCTACTAGCCACTGGAAATTTCCTTACAAAATCTCGGAGGCCACGCCTCAGGATGTTGACACCGCTGTAAAGGCCGCCCAAGATGCCTTCGCCACGACCTGGGGTCTGAATGCTCCGGGGGCTAAGCGGGGCGAGCTTCTATACAAGCTGGGCACCTTAATGGATGCCGCCAGAGACGAGCTCTCGGCGTTAGAAGCGCTGGATAACGGTAAAAAGATTTCTACCAGGGTCAGCTGTCCAAAACGCCGAGTATTTTTCTAGGTAAGACCTTCAACTGGGCAAAGACTGTCGACGTCGATTTATCCGTTGCCGTGGTGAAATATTATGCTGGCTGGGCGGATAAAATTACCGGTCAAACACTCGAGGTATGTTTACTTGTCGCCGACTTTCTATGGAGTTGACCAGCATCCTAGACCGACGAGAGGAAATTGGTTTATACGCGCCATGAACCGATTGGAGTCGTTGTAAGTACCTTTATTCCAGATTATTTTCCGCAGGTTGATTTTGTTGTTCAACTGTGAAGGGCCAAATTATCCCATGTATGCCTGAGTAAACTCAGTAGCTCTATATTACTCAACTGTGTCGCGTCACAGGGAATTTTCCTCGCAAGTCTTTCGTCTTCAGTGGATATATAATCGAGCTCATATTTTCCCCAGTGCTGATGTTTGTCTGGAAAATCGCTCCTGGTACCCATTCCATCTTAATCCGATATCGCAAACTTATTCAAGGATCCCAGCTTTGGCAACGGGAAATACCATCGTTTTGAAGGTTTACCTATTCATTAATGTCTCGTATCGGGAACGCTCATCCGTCCTAGCCCTCTGAATTTACCCCGCTCACAGCCTTGCGGATGTGTGCCATGATACAAGAGGCTGGTTTCCCACCCGGCGTCGTGAATGTAATTACGGGCTACGGAAATACCGTGGGCGCCGCCATTAGCTCACACATGGATATTTTGAAGGTAAACCACATGCCAGAAAATGAAGTTATGTGTAATTTTTCGGAAATAGATTGCGTTCACTGGCAGCACCATCGTCGGACGCAAGATCATGGAAGCGGCGGCCAAAAGCAACTTGAAGCCTGTGACTCTCGAGTAAGTGTCGTGTTTTATTTCAACAATAACCCGAGCAAGCTTTGTAGGCTCGGAGGCAAGTCGCCGAATATAATTTTCAACGATGCGGATCTGGACAACGCGGTTGAATGGACTGCATTTGGCATTTAGTGGGTTGAATTTGTATCTTGAAAACATGAACGATGAATAGGTTGCGTCGCAGTTGGAACCACGGAGCTGCATGCTGCGCTGGTGAGCTGCCTTCTCTTTCTCTTTGCATTGACTTAGGAAATTTATGTCGTCGCAGGCTCCAGAATCTTCGTCCAGTCAGGAATATACGACAAATTCCTCGAAAAGTTCACGGAAAAGTCCAAATCCATCCGCATCGGCGACCCGTTCGGCAAAGACATCGACCAAGGCCCCATGAGCTCTGAAGCGCAGTTCAACGTGTGTTTTTATGGTGTCCGAAATGCGAAAAAGCTAATCTTAACACGGCATAGCGCATCATGGGTTACATCGAATCTGGGAAAGCGGACGGCGCAACAGTGCACATGGGCGGGGACCGTTTCGGAACTGAGGGCTATTATATCAATCCCACGATATTCACCGACACGACTCCTGAGATGAAAATTGTCAAGGAAGAGATTTTCGGTCCAGTCGGAGTTATCATCAAGTTCGAGGACGAGGATGGTAAGTCGCTGTTATAGGGCTGGACTGCTTCTGAGGCTATGGTCTAGATGTTGTCCGGCAGGCAAACGATACGCGTGCGTCTCTCTATCCTCTATGTAGCTTGGCTCAAAGTTATTCTGAAGTGTATGGACTTGTGGCTGGAGTCTTCTCGCAGGATATCGACAGAGCAATCAGGACGGCGCATCGCGTGCAGGCTGGGACTATTTGGGTGAGTTGGTAACTTGTTGAGTCGCGATTTGTCAGTGCCAAGCAGCCGAACAGGTCAACTGCTTCAATAACTTCGCACCGAATATCCCATTCGGTGGGTACCGCCAATCGGGAATTGGGCGAGAAATGGGAGAGTACGCGCTTCATCAGTATGTCCTCATCTGCTCAGACGGTAAATTGTTCACAGGCTGAATATAGCTATACAAACGTCAAAGCGGTCCATGTCAACATTGGGCACAGAATGTAAAACGCTGCAGGTAAACTATTTACGTAGTACATGTTGTTTGCATGTTGCACCCGTATCTTCGAAATCGAATTGTATCAGTCATTTGCTGTCGAACGAGGAACTCTTGTAGCTCACCAAAGTATCAATATCAATGTCCAATAAATCTAGTTAGGATATTTCTTGCTGCAATTAATTGTAGTCTCTATGAGAGCCGCTCGACCGCGTTCAGCGCATTGCAAGATCTTGCATAGTCGATAGCCAGTAACCCGTCGTCGGCTGTTTGATTTTTATTTGCGCCGTGGCTGCAAACGGTTAAGAGGAAGCAAACGGCACGAACCGATCCTTGAGCTAAATACCTGAGCAGAAAGCTAATGCCGTCCACATCATTATTCATAGCGCAAAAATGTAAAGGCGATCGACCGCCCAGTGGCGTCCGAAAGTTCACGTCGACTGAATCTGGGCCGGCGAGGAGGGTGGCAGCGATGGTGAGATTACGGATGCTTAGGGAGTCAAAAAATATTTGCTGTCGAGCCCGTCGGACAGCGAGAAACTGTTCCTCGACGTCGTCTGTGATGTCTGTGTAGCACTGGGGTGTTCCAAAATTCAGTTGAAGTATCTGTAAATTGTGCGAACCAACCTGACTGCCGCTGTTTGTGGTGACGTGGACCAAGTAACGCTTTTTGGTTAATACTGCGCTCGAAAATCAGCGCGGTTTCAAGGAACGTTGAAAATAAATGCTCACAACTGGCCTGGCACGTGGGGCAATAACCTCGCGAATCAATAGGAGATATAGTAAGGTGCCTCATATAACAGGCGTAGTGAAAGTGATGTTTGCAAACAGTCAAGAGATCTTGAATAGGTTGAGATGGCTCAACGGCGGGAGACTGGGCCATTTGAAGCGGAGACGGGCAGAGGTTGCACGATACTGCCGGCTCTGGAGTATGGGTGAAAACAATAGGCGATGGCGTGTTATGGGCGGCCGAGGAACTTTTTGAGGATTCTGCTTGAGACTTTCGGAGGCGCTCTGCGCCCTGTACTTTTGCGGGCAGTCTGCGATGTGCGTCGTCCGTTCGAAGGCGAAGAATTTAAACTTTCCAAATTTCCAGTCTGGTGTGATATAGGAGATTTCCGAAGGCGCTGAGTCCGAATTGGCATTTTCGCAGACTTGAACGGTGCATCCTGTGCGTTCATTAGCGTACAAGGCATCTGTCGTCGCCTCCACGTAATACCTCAGAACGAGTGGAATCACGAGTAGGACCCAGGCTTGAACTTCGAATCGAAGACTTGGTAAAATGACGAACATGTTTCCGAGCTGATATGTCACCGAGAAAATATCAACGCACTGAACCTTCAAGTTCCATTTCAAGCATTTTTCGAGGAGGATTTCCTCCTGTTGATTTGCGGGCTGTCTGAGCTGGGCGACGAGAAGGTGGAGTAGGGTTTAAAGAGTCATTTAAGCGCTAGATAGAACGAATCTGTTCCATTAGACCTCATAGACAACAGGACGACGTACAATACGTTCGGCGGAAGAGCTTGCGGGAGCCATAATAGTAGGCTGTTTCGGCGGGCGAGAAGTTGGATAAAACTGGAAAGCCTCTCGCCAGTAGTGGCAACTTTAAGGGTCGGAGACGATCAGATCTTCAGGTCTCGTATGTGTCAGACACAAAAGAAAATGGTGGTCGAGAAAGGCCATTCCTTGGCTCCTTGATCGCCGGTATGATTGGCGTCACGTCGAGTGCCCAAGCATTTTTGTTCTGCGATGTGTTCGATTCTCGCAAGACACAATTCTTTTGTGCTCTGTTTTTTGTCCTCGCCTTGCGCCCTAGTTCTTCCTCCTCACGTTTATTCCATTATTTTCACAAAGTTCCATTTCTATGAATGTACATACATCCAATTTTCACCCCTTCGCTCTACCTTACAATTATGTGGTACAGCAAGACAGAATTTAAAGGACTCGAGGAATGCAAGCCAAGGGCTGTGTTGCAAACCTGGTTGATTTATTTTTCTTACGTTTCTGCTTTCCTGGGATCTGGATCTAGTCTTCTGTTTTTTTTTTTGGACGGCGCGGCATAGAACGCCAGGATCATCTTGAAGCCGTGCTTTGCCGCCATCAATTCTACCCAAGCTCCGTTCCGAACCACCATCAGTGCGGAATGCCAACGTCACAACGGGTACTTAAGCTCCGTTCTTGCTCCGTTCCGAATTACCAGGAGCTTCAGGTGCTACCACCAAGAAATCGCCCTTTCTGAAATGATTCCGACCAAGAGAGCGGTCGCTTCTGTCCCCAGATTACCTGCTGTAGCAGCAGGTGTACGAGCCCGCCGAAAAGCAATTCGCCACGTGAATGAACAGCCTCCAGCGGAATGTCCACTACTAGTGCCCATTTCTCGAAGGACCAACTACTTGGATCCAATCCCTACGAACACGAGAAGATACTACGCGTCTGAAAGCAGTGAGTGACTTTGTATTCACGAGTTATCAAAGTCAAGCCGTCTACTTCCAGAATCCACCCCGTCGGCCGCACTTCGACAAGATCCTCATCGCCAATAGGTAGGTCGACTGAATTTGGCGCATGGATATGATGTAATTTTTCAGAGGAGAAATTGCGTGCCGCGTCATACGCACCGCCAGGAAGCTTGGAATCAAGACAGTCGCCGTGTACAGCGACGTAGACAGGGACTCGCTGCATGTCAAGCTGGTACGGAGGCACTGTTTGTTCAGTTCGCGAGCTGAGCTGTTCTAAATAGGCAGACGAAGCGTACTGTATTGGTCCAGCACCGTCTGCAGAAAGCTACGTGAGTGGAAACCTTTTTTTTTTGCGTTTTCACAACCTAATTTACGTGACGAAAGCTCCGCATGGACAAGATAATTGATGTATGCCGTCGCAGCGGTGCTCAGGTAATCCAGTTCCTACTAACTTTGTCCCCCTCTAATTCAACCACAGGCTGTACACCCAGGGTATTTTTCAACACAGTAGAAATGAATCTGTCTTGACGTACACCGCTCAAGGTACGGATTTCTAAGCGAGAACGCAAAGTTCTCGGAAACCCTCTTGAAAGAGGGTATCGTGTTCATCGGGCCGCCTGCGCAAGCCATTGTCAGCATGGGCTCCAAGAGCGAATCGAAGAACATCATGTCAGGTAACCTTTCTTCTCCACAATTCAGAATCTCGCTGACCGACAACTAGCTGCGGGTGTGCCCTGCGTCCCGGGCTATCACGGAGACAACCAGGCCCCCGAGTTCCTCTTCGAAGAGGCGTCGCGGATCGGATTTCCGGTGCTCATCAAAGCGATCCACGGCGGCGGCGGCAAGGGCATGCGCACCGTCAGTACGCCGACATTCGAGGCGTTTCAGGAGGCGCTGTCCTCCGCCCAGCGTGAGTCTCTCAAGGCGTTTGGAAATGACACCGTCTTGGTGGAAAAGTACGTCGAGCGGCCGCGGCATGTCGAGGTGCAAGTGTTTGCCGACACCCTCGGCGGCGTCGTGAGTCTGTGGGAGCGCGACTGTTCTGTGCAGCGGCGGAACCAGAAGATAATCGAGGAGGCGCCGGCGCCGGGGTTGTCTCCCGAGCTCCGGGCGGACCTGAGCTCGAAGGCTATCGCTGCTGCCAAGGCTGTTAATTATGTCGGCGCCGGGACGGTCGAGTTTATTTTTGACAATGACACGGAGAAGTTTTATTTCATGGAGATGTAAATTTCTTCGCTGGACCATTATAAGCTTGGCTGAATCAATTTACAGGAACGTCAGTATTATTTTGGCCTTCATGAATTGGGCTGAACGATTCCGCAGACTCGGCTGCAAGTTGAACACCCGGTTACCGAGATGGTACGAAATTCGTATTTCAACCAAAATCAACATTTAAACCAAAGAATACTTAGGTGACTGGCTTGGATCTTGTCGAGTGGCAGTTAGAGGTAAGCTCTCAACTTTGTCGTCCTTAATCACTCAACCCGTCTAGGTCGCCGCAGGTAATCCACTGCCTTTGGCGCAGTCGTCCATCCCACTCGTGGGACACGCATTCGAAGCGCGCATTTATGCCGAAAATCCGCGCAACAACTTCCTTCCCGACTCAGGGCCCCTTCTGCATCTGTCTACACCGACGCCTACCCACGTATTTGCGTCTCCGTTCCCCCCGATTCCACCCTCGTCCGGCGCTTCCTTACTATCCGATCTGACCCCATCCCTCTCCTTGCTTGACGCTGCGGCCGTCTTGCCCTCGGTCCGGCTCGAACAGGGATTCGGACAGGGTTCACAAATTGGTGTGTTCTACGATCCTATGATTGCGAAGCTTGTGGTGCACGGTAAGGATCGGACGGAGGCGTTGCGCCTGCTGCGCAAGGCGCTCGACGAGTACCATGTCGTCGGGGTGTCGACAAATGTCGAATTTCTGAGAACTTTGGCTGGAAACGAGGCGTTCATAAATGAGGAGGTCGAGACAGGGTTCATTCCGGTACGAAGCCGCCGTTTTTTTTTGTCCCGTGTTCCAATAATATTCACGCATTAATTATTAGAAACATTTCGACGAACTGTTTCCGCCGATTCCGTCGCCTTCGGCGGAGCTTTTCGCACAGGCAGCGTTGTTCGTCGTCCTCCGCGACCATCCGATCACCTCCCCGACAATGCACTCCCCGTGGACGTCCCTGGTGTCGCGCCGATTCGGCGGCGACGTCTACGAGCGCACCATCACGTTGCAAGAAGAGAACGCCGCGCCTGACTCTACGCCTGCGACAATCCAGGTCAAATCCGCCGGCCCCGGCCAGTTCGACGTCACCGTGCACGCCCCGAGCGGGGAAAAATCGCACTTCAACTCCGTCTCGGCGCAGCTCGTCTCGCCCACCATGCTGTCCTCGACGCTGAACGACGAGTACGCGGCGCGCGTCACGGTCGTCTCGCAGCGCCCACCGGCCGCAGTGCCCGCTACGAGTGCGCCGAACACGATGGAGCGGATCCATGTGTTCCGCGGGGGCGCGAAGACGACGCTGGTGGTGCCGTCGCCCAAGTGGCTGTTGGCGCTGAGCGAGGACATCCTGAGCGCCGCGAAGGGCGCGTTGCGCGCACCCATGCCGAGTCTTGTGGTTGAAGTGCGGGTGAATCTCGGGGACCGGGTCGAAAAGGGCCAGGCGGTCGTTGTGCTGGAGAGCATGAAAACGGAGACTGTGTTGCGGAGTGACGTTTCTGGGGTCGTTAAAGCGGTGGGGTGTAAAAATGGGGAAATGGTCGAAGAGGGGAGGGACTTGGTCGAAATTGAAGAGGACGTGGACGCTGCTTGATTCGTATGTATGTTTCCAAGAGTTCCAAATGTACGCCTAATAAATGTTGAACTTACACTCGTGGTTAAGTTGAACCCTCTTGAGTCACGCTCGAAAACCCCGATCTAACTACTGGGAACCAGCGGGCCTTGTACACCAACCGTGTGACCATCAACTGAAGAAGTTCACGGTTCAACTTTTGGTAAGAGCTACATAATCGAAAGTTGAAACAAGTACTCTACAATGACTTGGGATAAGGCGGCAAGCGGCGGGTGCCGAACCTTTCGTTCTCCGACCAAGGGCAGAAAGCAATCAATACAAGAGGTGAGCGAAAATGTTGAAAAGTACATCAACCTCATTTTGGGACAAGTTATGGCCCTGATTGTGAATCTGAAAATAATTTTTTATATAAGTGAAAATTGGGTGGGAGAGACCATGATTTTATGGTTCCTGAGCGCCTACTCATCAGAAAAAATCCAGGAAAATCGGAATCAGAGATTCGGCCCCCCAAAATGGGGGGGGTAGCCGCGACCGATCATCTTTTCGACGAGTATTCAAGGCTCTAGAGGTAAGAGGACACCGGAGTTACATCACGTTTTGCTTACGTTTTTTCCTTTTTTGGGGGGGTTGTCAAAGAGGTTAGTGTTTGATCGACTATGATCGCTCACCCTCTTGAATCAATAAACAAAGACACAACACATCAGCACAGCCTACCACATGGACGTTAACTTTATTTGTAAACCGCCTAACCTTTGCCTAACCTAAAGGTTCGGGAATAATACCCCTGACGCAGTGCCTTCCTCTTTCTTCACCAACTCATACTCAAAATGACCTCCGACGACAGAGCGCATGAAATGGCCGGCGCCACCGCCGTTTTGACCATTTCGACCTCGCGCTCTATAGCAATGCGCGCCTTCTCCCGCCCAGTAATCATAATGTTAGGCGTCTTCGTATTCTCCGCGATCATCCTCCCATGGCGCCGTTCGAAGACATTTCTTCGTACTACGAGTCGGTGGTTTTGTGTTTCCTGAGAACATTCCTCGTCGTCGGAGCCACCGTACTCGACCCGGGGGAAGGAAAACACCGAGATATCACGTACACCGTTCTCTTTCTGGCTGGTGCTGTACGTGGCTTCTTTTCTTTGCGTCGGCCAGCACTGATCAGGAGATACTTCTACCGCGTGGCGGCGGTTCCCAACTGGGCAGGCGTTCTACGGAGCTCTGTATCTGCGGGTAGAGTATGACTACACGGGGATGTGGGGAGATCCTTGTTTGCATTTGGTGACGGTTCCCGAAATCTCACCCTTGAACCATTCCTGATAACCTGTGATTTCAGTATAAGCTCTTCCGCGCCAGGCGCGCGCGCCCCCGCCAGCTAGCGGAGCCCAAGGTGCCAGCGAAACTATCAGTATAGCAACAGGCGAGGGTTGAGTCGGAGGCAAGGGACTTGACCACACTGTCTCCTCTCCCTATTTATAAAATTAAGCCTGTCCGTCCGTCTGAAGCTTTTTAAACTCCGATTTTAATCTATCATTCCGGCAGAAGTGGGAGCCGGCGCGAAGCGCCGGCGAGCGCTTGTATGCATTAGACATGCACATAATTTTGCCTGTTGCCTTCAGTGTCCGTTTTCTTGAGTTCAGTCGGATGGCAATAGGGGCAATACTGGCAGGCCGCAGCGGACCGAAGCTCGGACCGCATTTTTCGCACTCTTCTCCTTCCTCCAACCTTCTCCGTGTTAACAGTTCACAACTCGAAATAGGCGCTACGGAACTTGAATGCACTTGAGGTATTTCCAGGTTCTCCAGAACAAAGCAGCTCCGGGCTTGTACCGACAAATCGGCAAACCTTGAGCCTCGATTGGTGCACATCATTAAAAGCGGTCTAGGCTAACGGGAGAAGCTAGTCCAGCTCGATGGCTTATCTTTCACTTCCAGTGACTCACCATTTCGACTGTCGGGTTTCGTCCCTCGTCGCAATATTCTGTTTGCCTCAACACTCGCTGTCCCGCTTGCCGCTCTGGAGAATCCTCTGTTGACATGACCCATTGCATACAACCCTTCGATGCATCGGATTTGGGGCGTCGTGATCGGGAGCCTGGCGCTAAGTTATTGTTCCGCGACGGCGATACTTGTCAGACCGAAATAGAAGCCGCGCAAGGCGCTACTCACCAAGTTTCGGGTAGGCTGTTCGTCGGCTGTAAAAACGACATTCTGCCGATACCTCCTCGACCACGGCGCTGAAAGGTTTCAAACTGTCAATTCTCTGGGCTATATCACGGGTTGGTGGTGCCTAAGACTTATGGTAGCTCACGGTGTAGGTCAACTTTCGAAGTATCAAAACATTTTTGATACCGGGCCCGGGGTCCGACTTGGACGCAACTACCACACGGCGGCCACGCCTATTTCCCAGCTATTTAGGTCCAACTCAGCTCTCGAACCCATCGGTTCTCATCCTGCGATGGGCCCCTACCTGTATGCCGCTGCCTCCGTGGGGCTTTTCCTCAGCATCAGGACTATCTCTTGGCGCAAAAAGGTACATAGGCATCTCTCTGGGGCTAGTTCCAGACTGAATGATTATGACAAGGTTTACAGCAACCACCCACCTATCATCGATATTCCTGTTGGTTCCCATGTCTTATAGACAGCCAGCATCGCTAAATCCCAGTTCAAGTCTTCGGAAATATTTAATAACCCTCGTGAAGCCTACGAGACGGCCCTCAAAGATCATGGGCCGGTCATCGCTGTTCGTCGCAAAGGACTCGTGTGTAACAGTTACGTTGCGATCGCAGATTGTTTGATAACTAGTTTTTTTTGCAGCTCGAGTTCATCGTCGACGAGAATTTGTGTCAAACGGTTCTTACTTCTGACCAATCCTTCAGCTTTGAGGAAGCGATGGCCAAGGTCTGCATCTATTTGGTCCTGCACATTTTCAAACTGAGTTATAACAAGATTCTCAATCTTCGTCCCTACGTCTCGTTCTTTTGGTCCTTCTTCCGTGCGATCGATGATCTCGTGCAAAACGGAATAAATCCGAGACTGTCGAATATTATGGAACAAAGTGGGTCTCTTCATTTGCCGTATCTTTGGTGATTGAATATTTTCAGTATGCCCCGTTTTTATTCGCAGTGCTGGAAGAGCGGTCGACCAGAGAACGGTTGACATGTTCGAACACGCCCACACAAGCATTGCTGAGGGAATGATCGTTCTCATATTTGGAGAAGTAACTTCTGCCCAGCCTTTGATAAATTTCGTTGACCTTCGCGTAGGGCTATGCAAATGAGCACAGTATAGAGATTATCACAAACGTTGCGACGGATATCGCGGGCTTGACAGGAAGTGAGTTGATCATAGGTCTCTCTTTACTGAGAAATAGATGCTCACAATATCATAGTGTACTCGAACAGCTCGTTCTTAGGTCATTCCCTTCTCTCCTCTTCCTCCTTAGACTCCGTCAATAACTTCGTTTTAGGTCGAAACTTCCCCACAATATTTGCGACATTGACGTGGTTGAACGTCACTTGCACCTCTATCTTCGCGTTCTTTCGTTTTATCGGACCCCAAGTATGGAAACACCTTCGGTCCCGAAAATGGGTTCCAGGCGAAGAAAAGCCAACGAGTGTTTTGGAATATTTGTCTTACAAGCACGCAAAAAACGGATCTGTTGGCTTTACGTCCTTTCTGTGGATCATGTCGATGCTTCTTGGGTAATTTAACTTCAACTCTGCACGAAGCCTGTTGACCCTCGAGGCAGACTCATATTTGCATCCGTTCATCAAACGTAGGTCCCTCTCAAATTGTTTTTACGATTGCCGATTGCAACTGGTTTCTAGTGCTTCCGTCGTTGTATGGGTGGTTTTTGAGATCGCAAAGCGACCAGAATATCTCAAGGCATTGCGAGACGAGCTCCACAACAATGTAGACCCTGTGACCAATGATCTCGATCCTTCAAATATTGGAGAGGCAATTCAGAAAGCTACTTTACTGGATTCGTTCATCCGGGAAGTGATGCGGACGAAGGGGGATACTCTTGCTACGTGCCGTCTGACGACTGCTGATGTTCACCTTGCTGGGTACACCATTCCAAAAGGGTACGTAGCAGGGTGTCCATCTTCCATGACCACTAACAAAGTCATTGTTGCAGTCATCTGGTGTATCCATTCGCGACACGTATTCATCTCAATCCGGTACATCATCCCGATCCTAGCGTCTTTCGGCCTGACCGCTGGAGCGGCGACAATCCTCGACCGGCTGTTATGACCAGCGCTTCCTATATCTCGTTCGGCCTGGGCAAATGGGCATGTCCCGGACGAATTCTAGGTGTGTGTCGGTCTACGCGTATTGCGGGTCAGTCGTGCTCAAAATTGAACGTCAAGCTGTCTCGGAGATCAAGATGATCGTGTGGTCTCTGATAGCCAAAGCTACTCCTCGTCTTGTGGGCAACAAGTACAAAATTGTCGATCCGCTCAATATCACTTCGGTTCCTCCACAAGGAGAACTAATCTTGGAACCATTTTCCTTCGCATGAGCGGAGCACAAGCCTCGATAATACTCTGACAGACATTCCCTCTGTAATTATGCTAGCAATTGTATCCATGTTGAACCCCAGTGAAAAGTCGGTGGGATTGAACAAGTTAGAATGGGCGAAAAGGAGCTGTAGCCACATCTTCCCAAGTAAACCCACTTGATTGCACAAATGACACAAAATAATGGGATAGAATGTGAGGGTTTGGGAAGAAGTGAGATGCAGGCAAATATCACCCAAATCATCCCATTTGATCCCTTCCGGTTGACGTGTCGATCTCGGAAATCGATTGGGTTGATATGGAATGGATTCAAGGTTGTTTTCAAAGCATCCCACTGTATACCATTCATTTGCTCATCCAGCCACTCGTATTGGACCCTTTCGAGCGAAAGAGATTAAATTGACTACTACAAGTACCAAATATCCAATTCCAATCGACCCCTGCTGCCCTCCGTGCCCGCCACTGGTGCACCATGCACCTTCCATCGGGCCGGCACCTACTCGAGTATCTCTTGAATGCACTTCTGGATTTCATCAACGGCAGGTCGTTGTTTTGGAAAATAAATGAGTATGGGCCGAGAACGAAGGAAGAGAACTTACAAGCTCTTTCGAGTAAGTGTCGTACGTCTAAGACAGCTTGTGTGAGAATTGAAGAATACAGAAAAAAAGATGCTCGTTACCTTGAGCAACGCAGATGGACATTTCTCGTCCGTAAGCGCCTTCCAATGCAGAGCATATTCTGCCGTCATTCCACCCACATCGACGGCGTAAACCGCGCCAACAACTCCTCCGACAATGCAGGTGTACCAATAGGATCCATCTGACAAGGTGGGTGAGCTCATTCGGGAGGTTAGATTGACAACGCACAAACAACCCGAATCCATTGAATTCACGAGGGGAAAAATTATGTGAGCCCACAGTTGTAGGGCTTGACGTTGTCGTCACTACCCAGTGAGCCGGAGTCCATGGACGGGCTCGACATGTACGAGCGAGTTGGTGCGCCTACAGACGAGGATGAGGAAGACCAGGACCGCGAGTGCGAGAGTGAAGCTTGTGAAGAGGGAAAGTGTGTGGGAATGCCTGACGAAGAGGGACCAAGCTGTTGGAGCAACTGGCGGCGGAGGGAGTCCCCCCCGTGGCCATGCACAGACATGGTGGAGGGAAACAGAAAGACATACGCAAATTTCGCGGTTGGCATGCAGTCACAAGCAAACGATGCCAGAGATATAAACAAGGTATGAGAGTGATAACTTAGAGTGCGTTCGGATCATCCTGACAACCAGGTTCAGGTTCAGGATACGTGCTGTGGCTAACCACCGGACCGGTCGCCGATCCTACATCCTGATTCTGATCCTGAGGTTGTCAAGATGATCCGAACGCACTCTAAATATATGCAGAACTCAATGTCTACTCACGGACACGGGATCTGTTGACAGACAGAGTGGTCCTTGTTGATGGGGAATGGGTGCGCAAGGTTATGGCCTTCCGATCATATTGTAAACCTGCTCCGTGACTAACTACGTCACATGCTTACTCACAGGACATTACAGAACTAGCTAGTCTCTCTCGCTCCCACTCCTCGACGTCGCTCTTGTACCTTTCCTCTAGCTTCTTGGAATCATAATCGGGTCTTATTGTCTCTTGGTCTCTTTCTAAAGGTTCTTGTGGAAAACTGGTGAGCAGTCTTCCATTTTTTGACAATATCCACCCGCCGTGGTTTGGATACCGTATTTAGAGGGGAATCAAGAGCGCCGCCTCTGATTCCAAGCCACCGAGCACCTCGCCGGACGTACCATCGTCTTACCGTCGACTGAAGCTCCCACCCAGAGCTCAGCGTGAACACGCAGCGCACCGTCGCTCTTCCACCTGTGCCACGTCACCACGCTGGCCGCGCGAAAAACCTTCCGTTCCTCACCCGTTGACCACACGATCCAAGTCAACTCTACGGAACGCCGAGCTCGAATCACCTCTCATGCCTTTACCTCCATCGCCTGAAAGATCGCCGCACGGATCCCCCGGATCGTCGAGATCATCGCTGGCTAAAGTACTTCCGTCGCCAAGACCATCCCCGGTGCGGATCCCTCCCCAGCACTCTCCTCCTTCCCCCGCCTCTTCAGACTCCTCCTCGTCGTCCACCCCGCCGTTCAACTTCACTCAACGATCATCATCGATGGCCGCCACTCTTGAAGCCGTGTCGTCGAAGCCGCCCATTCTCCATGCTGGAGAATGTACGCCCGCGATCGTCCGCGAATTCGAACTCGCATTCACGAACTACTGCACGATCAAGGACATCGCCGACGATAAGCAGACAAAGACCCTCATCGGGTGCTTCCGCGACCATCGTGTCACCGACGTCCTCGCCGATCCTGAAGAACGCAAGACGTTGCTCGAGGGCACCGTCCCCGACTTCATGAAACAGATCCGCAGCATCGTCCTGCAGCCGGGCTGGGAGGACGACCACCGCATTACCATGATGGCGCGTCGCCATCTTCAGTCCGATTCCTTTTTCACGTTCGCTAATACCATTCGCTCCATGAACTCCCTCCTTGTGAATACTGAATCCCACCTCACTGACGAGCGCCTCCGCAGCCACCTCGAATCTGCGATGTGCCGCGACCTCTTGGACGACTACAGGGCCGACCCCATCGCCAAGGCCGTCGACACCACGAAACTGTCGCTCTGGCTCCACAAAGTGAAACGCATCGACGACGCACACCTCCGCGGCTACAATCACATGAAAGCCGCCGTCGAGGAAGTCGAGCGCAAGCTCAACAAGTGCCTCGCCCCCGCTGGCAACAGCGGTGGCTCGGCGAAGCATCCTCGCTCCGACGGCCCCTCCAACTCCTCTGCTGGCAACAACGCCACCAAGCGCTGCCCGCCGCTGACGGAGGAGGAGAAGAAGATTCTTGACGCCAACCAGGGCTGCCACCGCTGCCGCCGCTGCCGCCTCCCATTCCAGACGACTCACCGCAGCTCCGACAAAACGTGCCCTTTCCCCTCGGCCGATCTGTACGTTCCTGTAACGCAGATGTAAGGAATCTAACAATGACCATACACGATTACCTGTATTTTCTCTCATCCGTTTCATGTAGTTTCGAGTACTCGCAGTTGCGATATAGTTGTATGATTACCGGACTCTGATTACGTACTGTACATACGACATGCGATAGTCACGAGCCGATAAATGATTATCTACACTTTACTTCTCACCCTTGCCTCGCCTGGCAATCCAGTCTCGTCGAGTAACTCCGGGATCTCGTTGAGCAACTCCGAGTATATCTAGGCTTAGGGCATTTGAGAGATTCGAAGGTAAGCACCGCCTTCTGAATACTGAACGTTTCCGGTGCTAGGAATCTCGTGGGATATACGTCTTATCAAGCTCCTTTGAATTTCAAGGAGCTTGGCCCCGTACTCGATTAATAGTTGAATTTCGCTATTAATCAGAGTTAGTATTGTAGACCATTTACAGGGTCTTTACCACAATAGCAATCCGTTTCCCCGAACCCGTCAGGATAATCGTACGACTCACCTCTTTCCGGCTGCATCAAGTCTTGCAAAGTGGACGAATCCGGAAGAGTCGACAACCTGGCCGGTTCAGACACCGATCCGGAGAGTTTTCAGGAAAACAAGCCTACAGCATCTAGAGGTCGCTTTAGACCTCGTGGAACCCTTCCTAGGGCCTTATCGCGATCGAGATCGTCCCTTATCGACTCAAGCAAACTGGACGATTCTCATAGCTCGACAAAGTCCAGACTTCAAGCTCCCACTCGATCATCCTCTGCGAGATCGGTTCACTCGGCGCTGTCCGAGGAGACGTCTGCTACTCGCCCGAAGAACCGAAGGACTACTGTCGATACGGTCACGGACGAAGACGATCCTCCTCCGCGCTCTAGGGCAACTGCTCAAATCGATACAAGAAGCCCGCTAAATAACAGCTTCGCTCAATTTACGAGTCCTGCTGCTGCTCGCACCCGATCTCGGACTAAAGCTAGAGAATTCAAGGGAGTATTACCTCCTTTGAAGATCTCGTCTCCCCGTGAGTTAAAACTCGCGGGATCGTCGCAGTTTAGTGTGGATCCACCCTTGGCTCCCAAGATGTCGGGACGGATTTCGCCTGATCAGAGGAATTCGGATAACAAGTTTCTCTCGCGTATTTCAGAGAATGAAGGCGAGGAGGACCACGTTTCAAGTGGATCGATCCAGGGAGCCGATGCGGAGACGTGGATGAATAACAAAGCATACGGCATTTCAGATATGGGTACTCTACATATGGAATACCTCCGCCACGGTACAAATCAGACTTCGATTAGCTCAAGAGTAAGCAAGTACGCTATCAAGGAATCACTTTTACCACGCGAGATACTGGATAGGGGGAGGAGCAAGAATTCTTCCCAGGCACGCTTCACCCTGGAGCCAACTCTTTTGGAAGAGCTGTCGTTCACTATTGCACAAATGCAGTCTCTGCTCGAGAGGTCGGCTAGTCTGTTGCCTCACCGGCAGAGTCTGTTTGTGATAGACCCGAAAGGATCTTTATATCCCGTCCTGGAAGGAGCGCAGAGTCTCGCCGAGCTCAATGTAGCCTGGTTAGCTTTGCACCAGCGATTCGGGTTAGCTGACCAGTTTTTGGATAAATACCAAAGAGAATTCCGTACGTTGGCAGGAGGCGTGATGCCCTCGTCTCCCGTATCGACAAATCCTGGTGTTTACGATCGTCTGCCTGTACAAGGTTCGGGACACGAAAATCTTGATTTTCTGTTCAAGAACGTGCATCATCACCGATCCAAGGTCCCGAAGGATTATATAGGAACTAATGATGATTGGATTTACCAAGCAATGCCGGTGAACGAGGAGTTGATTAACAAGTTTCCCGATCGACCTTTGGAAGAGAATCCATCCACAGTGTATTATACAGCTCAAGGAGTGAGAACTGAGCAATTCGTTTCAGACAGGTCTAGCTGGAGATCAGGCAAATTTAACTTACCTCCTACGGAGCGTGGCAGCATCGATCGGAAAGGAAAGGGAAGAGGAAGCCCCAACAAGGATGATGATTCGGTTAGGAATCTAATCCCATCAAGCTCGACCCAATCCCAGAACCGAAATCCCGGAACTAAGCTCGATGTTCCTAAATCTCCGAGAGGAGCTACGGCCGCGTCAGCAGTACCAGCTGTGAATCCTCTAGCTGGAGTAGCTTCTGCTGGACCCTTCCCGGCTTTTAATGACTCAATCAGCACTGCGTATGGAACTAGCAAAAAAGTTCCTAACTTTCCAGGAGTGACTAAACAGAAACTAGGAACTGGTTCTTCGGGTCAATCAACTTCGGAAAGGTACAATTATAGGTATAGAGATGTACCGCCTCACCTAGGTAATCTTGGAACTAAATCTGGCATGGGGGGCTTTGGAGTCAATCGTACTCCATCTCCTAAAGCTGCCGAAGGCGACGGTGGTGATGGAGGCGATGATGACGCAGGAGCCGAAGGCGATGTCGAAGATGGTAACGGCTCTGGGGATGAACCATCTGAGAGTAAGGATGGTCATGTTTCTGTCCATACTACGAATGGAAAGACGCGACGTCATCCTCCCAGACGACCGCAGAAACCACCTGCTCCAGATCCCTCCGATGGAGGAGATAGCGATGGCGGAGCTGGGAATGATGGTGTCAGTCGAGGACCTCCATACAAAGGGTATCCTCACGTAGTCCCAGGTGCTCCATACGGAAGTATAGTGCCGACTATTGAGCCGAAGTTCAAAGTCAACGCGCTACCTACCTGGGACGGGAACCACAGCACGGCCATTGATTATTTCTGGGAAGTGGGAGAACTAGCGTCTTTGAAGGGTTGGATGCCGGAAGCTCTTGGGCACTGGTTACCGACACACTTGAAGAAGAATTCAGAAGTGCAATTATGGTTTTCTCACCTGCCTACAATCAGACAAGAGGAAATGTGTTCTCACTACCTGGTGTACCTCAAGGCATCAGGGACAAATTTTTGGGGAGAAGGTGGAAGATGACAGTCAACGCCGAGTTCGATCAACAGACTTTCCGCCAGAAAGGTCACGAAGATGAATCCCCCCAGAGATTTATCGGTCGCAGAATCCGTTTCATTCGTCTATTGGCGAATTCGGACGACAGAGGGCCGCTTGAAGTTTTCCTAGCAATGAAGACGGCTCCTATTTCTTGGAGTACAATTCTCATTCTGGAGAATATCAGAGATTCAGAAGAGCTATACGAAAAAGTGAATGAACATTACGAAGCGCTGATCAATAGCGTAAGAAAGGAATCTACGGATGTGATTACCACGCACAACCTGGCTTCAAGCTTGCGTCGACTGGGATTTCAGCAGAATTCCCTTCGAACGAGTTTCCGAAGATCTGCGAATGTAGCGGCAGTGGATGGAAATATAACGGAGGTTCCCGAAGAAAGTGAAATGATGGCTCACTTAGCGGAAGAAGGGCGAGATGCCGAGGATGGCGCTGAAACATTGAAACAGGTTTTTCAGACGTTGAAAAGACGGCAGAGACCTCCTCCTAAGGGGGGCTATCCCTTTCCAAAACACGACAACGTGATGACCAGGATAGGACGAGTACCTCCCTCACCTTGTAAAGTGTGTGGAAGCGCGAACCATTGGGACCGTGAATGCCCCGACTGGGCAGTCTATTCTGAAAAAATTAGACGCGGTTTACTAGTTCTATCTACTGGGCTGACAGAAGAGGAGACTAGGATGTTGTATCATTCGGCGTACCTTGTCCTGATGAATGAACGTCTTGAGGAACCGTCTTTATAGGTTCGGCCGCTCTGGAATTGGTGGAAGTTCTATTATCCACCTCTGAGAGGAAGTGTAAGACCGACATTAATCAAACTTCAACGGACTTGCCTAATAAGCAGGAATACCCGGAATTGGAAATCGTATCGGACACCCTCGCGATAAAAGAGCTATCTGGTCCTAGTTATGGACCTGATAATGCCAGGAGCCCAAGTCGCCGGACGACTATGGTGGAAGTGGAAGACAAATATTGGGAGAAGGAAGCGAGGATGCTCAAAGCAACGAAGTATGTGCTCGAATCGGAGTCAGACGTCGAGAATTTGGAAGAGGAACAAGGAGATACACCTCTCGTAGAAGAGAGGGATTCACCGAAAGATAAGAACATCGACGAAAGGGAGAAACTTCCTCCGCCTCCGCAAGATGTGGAGCCGATTGTGCTAAAGAAAAAGCGCAGCCCAAAGCCAGGGGAATCAGCAGTAGGAGTTTCAGTGCTTTCGGTGAAAGGTTGGATCGAGACAACGGACAGCGATCCGGTGGATTTGAGAATCGATTCTTGCGCGGATATTACTCTCTTGTCGGAAGAGTATCACGCGAAGATGACAAACCCTCCGGCAATTCGAGAAGGGCATCAAATGAATTTGGCGCAGTTGACAGACCAAGGAACTACGATAAAGGGTTACTCAAAGCTGAGGATCTTGATGGAGTCAACGCAAGGAGAAATCCTACAATTGGAAGCGGAAGCTTACGTAGTGAAAGGCATGTCTGTGCCGATTCTTCTCGGAGAAGACTTTCAACTGAATTACGAACTGGGAGTGACGAGGAATGTCGAGCAAGGTACCAAGCTGAGATTCGGTGGAACAGACCATGAAGTCGAAGCTACGGGAGTAGAAAATTTCGCAGGGATGGCTCAACTGCATAAATTGGCAACGGGATTGACGTCGCATGCTAGTCGAATGGAGCGCGCTAAGATCCACCGCCGATTGAAGAAAAAGAGAAGCCGAAGGAAGAAACTCTATGGATTGCAAAGTTGCATAGTGCGGGCAGTGGAGGATTACCGGATAAGACCGCATTCTACCCGGATTGTGCGATTAGAAGGCAATTTCAAGGAAGACAAGAGTTGGATGGTAGAGACAAACTTTCTGGCGAACGCGGACGACTCGTTTTTCAGTGTGCCGAAGACGTTGATTTCATCGAGGAATCCTTGTGTTCCGGTGAAACGCCGTAACAAGAGCGCGCGGCATCTAGTGCTATTTTGTGATTTCCTAGGACCAGTATTTATACAACGGGAAAGCACTAGCACTTCTGAAGTGTTATTACTAGCACTCAGGACTCTGGCTAGGTGATATAAAGGAGAACTGGAGTGAGCCCAAGCTGCCAGTTGTAGCATCAGATACGACTAGTGTGACGCGCTAGTACGGTCTGAAGGCACAAACCATGGGGAAATAACCATCAGCCTACACAGTCAAGGTGCTAGCACCTAGGAAGCGAGACACAGGAGAGTGGTATTGCGAGCACGCTAGCTAGAGGTGCGAGCGGCGAGTCTGGGATCTGAAGGGTAGTAAAACTATGCGCTAGCAGCCTTCTAGCAGGGGCGCTAGTATGCGGAACCCTACTAGCAATCGACCCGAGACCCGAAACACAGATGCGAGCACGTGACTGTCGCGACGCGGTCGCGAGTCACAAACAGAGACAAGTAGACAGTAGAAGAATAGCTAGCAGGCTATTGGTGCGGATGCGCGGGTCACCACATATGCAGTAACAGATAAACGGACTGCTAGCCGGTGCTCTGACTCGTGCTAGATGACTCCAGGCGGCGGATTCAACTCCGCTTCGTCAGGATAGCGATTCCAGCAGCTGATGGCAAGCTGAGGGATCACTCACGATACCCATAAATGGACGCTAGCAGATCAGTGTGGCTGTTCTGCTTGGCATAGACCCATCATAAAACCAAACGGCAGTCGTTTCATTGGCTGGCGTATCTATCACATCATTTTCACTCATTTATATTATTCATTCTGTTTATCACATGTATCATGGACCTCAGTAGTATAAAGGGAGCACAGAGCAGGCTAGAACCTCAGATTATTACACCCCGACTTTGTACGAAGTTGGTGCAGGTGGTCTCAGGTTGCTAGTGGAGATTGTACAAACACTTCACAAGTAGTAGCTTTATTGGAATCAATACTGTTGACTCTGGACACGTCGAGATCTTAAGTTGAGGTTCTAAGTTGTTGGCTCGCGGAGTCTTCACGTATAAAACCAAGGGTGTTCTCTTTGAGAACCAGCTAGCAGTTGCGCTAGCAGCTTTGCCTTCATCCCGATATATTCGTAGTGTGTTGGATCGCCTGCTAGGTGATTGTGTGTTGACTCGAGCCCACTAAGAAGAAGACAGACTAGGTGCCCCCACCTCTAGACCGACTGTAACTTGTCAGTTACTTCGCCTTCACCCCGATATTGACGGAAGCGCTGTCGTAGTGTGTTGGGTCGCTAGCTGGACACTTATAGTGTCTATTGCCAATACAAAGTGGAAATGTTCCTGTTCTTGGTTAAGGAATAGGTTAGCGGCTTAAGGACTGCCTTGTCGCTTGAGGATTGAAGTCCCTTTGTTGTTAGCCTCAATAGTCTTTGGGTATCCCATTGCGAGGATTTTCACAAACCTACATACTCTGCCCTGGTGCCCTCGATCTAGCAATCCAGCCACCTTGTATCCAACCCATAAACCCCTGCCCATCCCAGGTGCTAGCGGTATTGTTGTTGGCAGCTGCGTAGTGCTAGCGTGTTGTTGAACGACTTTGTTGAAGTCTAGCAGTCGAATTGTGTTTGTTCCAAACCCGCTGGTCGCATACTACGGCCCGGACCCGAACTCACAAAGAGAAGCACTTACATCTTTGGAGGAATAGATTGTTGTAGTGGTGGTTTTGTGGTTGTTTGTGCAAGCACGAATCTAAGCTATTTCTAGTCGTATATCAAGTGCACCGTTTCACCGGTTAGCAATTTAAGCGACCAACCAAGGATAGTTCGAAAGGGCGAGATACTCGGACACTTGGTTGACCCATTGGACATTTTTGATAAGCCAGAGAACGAAAAGGAGCTGGAAATAATGAAGAAGAAGAGCGCTATGCTTGCGAAACTGATTCAGACGCAGCATGAAGCGAACATCGAGGGGGCTGAGTGTGCATCTGGAAGCGAAAGTCCGATGAAAGAGAAAGCGCGAGTAAGAACAGATTTCGGATCAGGAGTCCCGCCTTCTGAAGTCAACCAAGAAGCGGGGATCCATGTCAGAGACCAGGGAGGACGAGTGCCCAACCGCGAAGGGCTAATATTGGAAGAACCAATGCCTTCGGTCGAGGAGCCAAATCTGGACGAGTCCGAGAACTACGGTCCGAAAACGGCCGCAATGCCTGACAATACCGTTTATCCTTCTGAGAAAATGCGCGAACTCCTGGATATAGGTTCGCTCCCACCACATTTACACGAAAAGCATGGAGTATGCTGAGAAGAAGGGTGAAAGCATTTGGATTCGACGGAAGGTTGGGTCACTTGGACGTGAAAGCACATATTCGTACAAAGGAGGATCAACAACCGATTGCCGTACCAATGTACAGCAGCTCTCCTGAGAAGCGCCGAGTGATCGACGAACAACTGGATAAGTGGTTCGAATTGGGAGTAATAGAACCTTCCATAAGCCCTTGGAGTGCGCCGGTTGTGATAGCGTATAGGAATGGTAAACCGAGATTCTGCGTTGACTATCGGAAACTCAACGCGGTCACTGTGGGCGACGAATTCCCAATTCCGCGGCAATCCGAAATCCTGTCTTCTTTGTCGGGAGTGCAGGTCTTGTCATCATTGGATGCTCTAGCGGGATTTACTCAAATGGAGATCGCAAAAGAGGACGTCGAAAAAAACCGTGTTTAGGACTCACAGAGGTCTATCCCAATTCAAATGCATGCCTTTCGGATTGAAGAACGGACCGTCTATATTCCAAAGAGTAATGCAAGGCATTCTATCTCCATATCTCTGGTTATTTTGTCTCGTGTATATTGACGACATTGTTGTGTACTCGAAAAGCTACGAGGAGCACATCAGCCATCTTGACAAGGTCCTGGAAGCTATTGAGGACTCAGGGCTCACACTATCACCAAATAAGTGCCATTTGTCTTATTCTTCAATCCTGCTCTTGGGACATAAGGTGTCAAGGCTGGGGTTGTCGACGCACCTGGAGAAAGTCAGTGCCATATTGGAACTCGAACATCCAAGGAAAGTTTCGCAACTACAGACCTTTCTAGGAATGGCCGTGTATTTTTCGAGTTTCATACCTTATTATGCGGATGTTTGCATGCCGCTCTTTCAACTGCTCCGCAAAGGTAGTAAGTGGGAGTGGGGACCGGAACAGGAGCACACCTTCCAAGCCGTTAAAGACGCGTTACGGAGGGCCCCAGTCTTAGGGCACCCAATCGAAGGACTGCCATACCAATTGTATACAGATGCTTCGGATGAAGCCGCCGGAGCAGCGCTGCAACAGATCCAACCAATGCTAGCGAAGGATCTAAAAGGAACGAGAGCTTACTCGAAACTCGAGATGGCTTACAAGGCCGGAGCCCCTCCTCCAAAGCTGACGGTCAGCATTTCGACAAAAGCGGACGACGCATCGGTGAAAGATACCTGGGGACCATCTCTAGATGAGACGGTGGTACATGTTGAACGAGTAATCGCTTACTGGTCGAGATCATTCAAGGGTGCAGAAGTGCGGTATTCGACGACGGAAAGAGAAGCCTTAGCGGCTAAGGAAGGATTGGTCAGATTTCAGCCTTTCATAGAAGGTGAAAACGTACTACTGGTGACGGATCACTCTGCTTTGCAGTGGGCTCGGACGTACGAGAACTCAAATCGGCGTTTAGCAGTGTGGGGGGCAATTTTTTCTGCCTACGCGCCGGGGTTAGAGATAATCCACAGGGCTGGTAGAAAACATTCAAATGTGGACCCACTCTCCTGACTTGTGCGAGCCCCGCCATCTCATACCTCCCCTACGGAGGTGGCTGGAGAATCCATCTCTTTGGTGAATGATTTAGTAGCGGTCCAAGAGACTTGGCTGGAAAAGGAACCAGCGAAAAGAGCCACCTTCGTAGCCTGGAGCCTAAGCAACTGTTTGGAGGATCAGAAGTCCGCCTTTGCGACGACCCGAGGAATGCGGGTGAGGAAGGAAGGAGCTAAGGAAGTGATCCCGGATGGTGTTTCGACGCTGAAGGCTGAGGGGGGAGAAGATTCAGTGATTATTCAAGAAAACTTACAACCTTCGAAAGTCGATTTACCAACGGAAGAGGAAGATTTGGATTCCTTGCAGGTGACAGAGGAATATTGGGGAGCGTTAAACCCGCCTCCGAATATTCACATCGAAATGGACAAGGACTTCAGGGAAGCCTTCGTCGCGGACTATCAACAAGACGTGATTTTGAAACGTATCTGGAACGACAAATCGACGAACGAAGAACATTGGAAACCAGGCCAGAGATACTTCAAAAATGAAGATGGGCTACTGTTCTTTAGAGACACCGATTATCAGCCAAGATTGTGCGTACCAGAGAAGCAGAGGAAACACATCATGGAAGAAGCTCATGAGAACCCCTTCGAGACGGCACACGTCAGCCCAGAGAGATTATGGCGAAAGCTGTCATCCCGATTTTACTGGGACCGCATGAAAAAAGACTTGTCTGTCTTTTGTGATTCTTGCGACATCTGTCAGAAAATTAAGCATAGGAATTTCACGAAGTATGGATATCTTATTCCAAATCCCATCCCTTCTCGGCCATATGAATCCATTTCACTGGATCTAATTGTAAACCTCCCTTGGAGTGGCGAATATAACACCATCCTAGTAGTGGTGGATCGCCTATCCAAACATGCGTTGTTCGTTCCAACAACTTCGGGGTTAAATGCGGAAGGGTTCGCGGAATTATTTGTGAAGTATGTAGCTTCCAGATTCGGGTTACCGGACAGCATCATAGCAGACCGTGACCCCCGATGGGCGTCAGATTTCTGGAAAGCAGTGGCTAAAATCCTGAAAACCAGAATGGCATTGTCCTCTTCACATCACCCCCAGCACGATGGGCAAACGGAAAATGTGAACTGCCAACTAGAGACGATGCTCAGAGCGTACGTCAGCCGCGACAGAAACGATTGGGCCGACTGGCTCCAACTTCTGGAATTCGCGTATAACAGCAACGTACATGCCTCTATCGGAACATCACCCTTCTCGATCTTATATGGGTTCAAGCCAAAAACCCCTCTGGAATTCATTCTTCCGAGGAAGGAAAGGACTCACCTTTATGGAATGAGCTCAGAATCGAGCCAATTCTTGGAGGAGCTAAGTATGCACCGCGAAAGCGCAAGGCTGGCCATAGCAAAGGCACAGGAATCCCAGTCAAAGTTTTACAACAGAGGTCGCAAAGACGTTCCCGAATTTGGAATCAGTTCAAAAGTACTTATCAGCCCGCATTCGCTGGAGTGGATCGAATCTAAAGGAGAAGGAGCGAAATTAGTCCAACGGTGGATCGGCCCTTTTGAGGTGTTACAAAAGCTGAATCCTAGAACGTACCGAGTTCGATTGGATGACAAGTACCCAGGCTTCCCGGTTTTTAATCTGGACCACCTGAAACCCTATGTGGATAGTCCGGGACATCTGGGAGCTAGAAGCAAAATGCCCGAGACAAGGGACCGCATCGCCGCTGAAGAATACGAAGTGGAGAAAATCATTGCAAAAAAATACGACAAAAGAAGAAAAACACACCTCTGGCTAGTGAGGTGGAAATCATACGGGCCTCAACACGATACCTGGCAGACCACGAAGGACTTGCGCAACGCCCCTGAGATGATGCGCGCTTTTTCGAAATCTGTTGGGGATCGTGAGTAGGAGGCCGGGCCGATTTCGGCTGTGTAATTGTATCCGTGGGACGGAAGGAGCTCCGCCGATCATGAGACCCCATTTCTCATGTCAAGACGGAGCTCCGTCCTAGATTCTTTCCCTTATCATTTGTTCTTCTATTCCCTCGTCCCTCTAATTCTCTCTCTCTCTCCCTCTCTCACCCTCGTTCTCGACGAGGGTATCTCTGAAATACTTATATTTTCTTTCTGCTTTGCTAGGCGTTCTAGGAGTCATACGCTACCTTGCTTAGAAGCCCTCTTGAATTTCAGTGGGCTCTGAGTTTAGGAGAGGAATTAAGTTCTCGAATTTCGGTTCTTGATTTCCTCTAAGCAATGGATTCCATACATATCAACGATTCTTATACTATTCCCCTATTTTCACTGCACGAAGGTGTCGAATGGATTTCCTTCGATGTCTCCTCGGATAAAATCCCCGTCAATGCGATGAAACATTGGAGAGCGCATCTATACACGAGTGAGCAGTTGCCTCCCGGAGTTCTTGAAGCCGCTGGGAACCGTCACGCACCTGAGTGGTACTCGCATGAGAAGCATTATCAAGGTTGGAGCCCTGTCTCGGCGTTAAACGACAAAGTCGACCCAATCGGATTTTTATTCGACAAGAATTCGGTCCCCCTTGAGGAGGAGACAGCCGTGATATCTTACGACAGGGACGGCGGAGAAATCTTGGTGTTTGCTGGATACCACCTGAATGGCGAATGGAAACAGAAAGTGGCCCGTACGTCCGAGCAATTGAGTTCCATTTGCATGACCGCTGCAAGGAACTCGCCCTTCTATGGTCCCTTGAGAGGGGGGGGGTCACTTGGCCACATGCCTTCACCAATCGATTACGTCTTGTTGGACAACATTCAGTCTTCGGAAGTGAACGCACACAAAAATGCGGAACGAGCGCTGGAGACCTTAGCCGATCTTTGCGGGTTTATATGCTGGATTAGTTCGGTCTCTACAAAATGGCAAGCTGCCCTGATGAACAGCGAGCGCTCATTTCTCGAATCCTTGAAGCTACAGAGGCGCCAGAAACGTGGAGCTCTGTACAAACTCAGCAAGGACTATCAAGTGGCGAACTTCGAGTATTTAGTACAAAACGGCGTACCTTTCCATTATCCTTGGACTCCGGATGAGATGGGGCAAGGAAGGTTCATACGATACAGCCCCCGTTACGTTGGAGGCTTGTCGGCGATCCGCTTGGCTAGAGGGGATGTGCGCGTCGACCCTGAGGAGCTATCTTTTTTTGAGGAAATCAAGGACGATCTCGATCGCTACGATGAATTCTTTCAAGATATTCATTCCAAAAGGAGAGGAGTGGTGTTTACCTCCTTTCACCCGTCCTACCATTACTACGAGATTTCGTTCCTGGGTTACGGGGCGCGTCCTCTCGAGAACTGGAATGAGATCCGTGCTTGCGCAGAACGTTTCAAGTGCACGAAAGCAGAAAGGGCGGACGGGACATCTATTACGTTCTTCAGACAAAGTCCTTTAAGCAAAGACTTACCTCTCTCCCCTCCGGATACTCATATGTGGCCTCTGGCCCAGTTCGCTTCTGGTGAATACGGAGGAAGCATGACCGACATCGAACTATATCAGCAATCCAACAGGATCGTCAGGGAGATGGTGAAGGATAGATGGGGTCCGATGTCTGGACGTACTTTTAATCCGTATGACGGACGTCTGAACGCCCCTGTCCGCATCCTGGAACGATGAGGAGGCGTCACTGTGGTTCGCTCCTTGAGCCCCCTTCAAAACGCACATCGCTACATCGGAGACCCTAAAGGCTTCGAAAGAGGTGAAAACTGGAGGAGTCCTAATCATCGTCTATCCCTTGAAGATCGACTCAGCACTCCCAGGAACTATGTTCCTGCGCATCAGCGTTACAATTATAGGCGTCGATCTTCCAGATCCTTGAGCCCTGCGCGCGTTAGCACCGGATCTACCCGCTCCTCTCGCGCCCAAACTTCCGTTTGAAGGTCAGTGTCTGTGTCGACCGCGCACTCGGATACAAGGGAGAGGTCGAGGAGCTCGAGCCGGTCTTCCTCGCGTGCTTCTTCGCGGTCTGATCGAAGCACGGCATCGGGACGTTCGATGTCGTACGAGACCGATGCTGGCGAAACCGAGGGCAGGGATCCCGAGCGCGAGGAGGAGTATGCTGCTGAAACTAGAGAGGTCTGGATCACAGACGACAATCACGAACCGATCGACCAAGATGGGGCACAGGCCTTCAATGACGAATCGTTTGGGCAGGAATACCAAGATTTGATGCGCGAAAACTCGGAAGAATCGGAGGTATACGAAGACGCTACCGAGTTCTTCGTTGAAACCGCTGAGAACGCAAACGATGTTCTTCATGATGACAGAGGAGTCGACTCCGAGGTGAAAGCTCATGTCAAATACATCCCGCACTACGGATCGAAGGCGGAAGCTGTGTCGCACCTCAAAAAGAATTTGCTGCGCGTCACGGAAACATGGCCCACGAGGCTCGAGCGTCCCGACCCTGTTTGGAACAAGAGTTGGTTGGATCGAGCGATCCTAGTTTTCAAAGACCCACGGACTCACATTCGAATGAAGCTGATTGCAAATTGCTTCTGTGACATAGACTGTATCGAGGATGTCCTGACGGCAGCCTGGAAATTTGGACTTCCATTCCAACTGTTCCTCCCGGAGTCCGAAACCAGGTTCTTTGCAGACTGGACAATGTCTAGAATGGACGAGTTAGCCTTGCCGAAGCTTTATGGATCAGGATTCACTGAGAGATTTTTGACGAAAGTGACCGGACCTCAAGCTCAGTACGCTGCATGGATCGCGAGCGCGTCCGAAGTAGTTCGCCGTCCGAATGCTGTTGCATTTATTGCAGAGGGAGGAATTGTATCCGAGATAGCTCAAGTTATCGACCCTACTTTGATCCATCGCTTTGTGAAAGGACCGTCGGTACAAGTCACGGAATTCTCGAAGGGCGAGAAGTTCCTACAGAAAGATCCTCCCAAAGGGGAGAGACGTCAGTTTTTTACGGCCGACTGCATTTCTGAAGCAGAGATTTCAATCCTCCTCGGATATATACCTGGGGAAAATTCAGACAAGGATCGTACGCTGTTCCCCCGTCCTGCTTCATTTGAAGAGTACAGCGATCACTACCGCGGGATGGTAGGAGTGGGAGCCTTGAATATTCTGACAAACCTAGTCCAGAAGGTGGAACGGAACCCTAAGTGGCTGACTGACGCCCAATGGAAATCGTACTTGCGTTCCAATAACTACGGTCTTCATGCGCCGACTAACGTCCCTTCCGAGGATGACTTTAACGAAGTGGGAGAGATGATTCGTCGGGCTTTTCCCATCAACTGGCAGCACATACCGGTACGCCAGTTGCGCATTCCAGAGATCTTCGACTCGCGAGCACACCGAACCTAGGGGGGCTCTGTAAGGAATCTAACAATGACCATACACGATTACCTGTATTTTCTCTCATCCGTTTCATGTAGTTTCGAGTACTCGCAGTTGCGATATAGTTGTATGATTACTGGACTCTGATTACGTACTGTACACACGACATGTGATAGTCACGAGCCGATAAATGATTATCTACACTTTACTTCTCACCCTCGCCTCGCCTGGCAATCCAGTCTCGTCGAGTAACTCCGGGACCTCGTTGAGCAACTCCGAGTATATCTAGGCTTAGGGCATTTGAGAGATTCGAAGGTAAGCACCGCCTTCTGAATACTGAACGTTTCCGGTGCTAGGAATCTCGTGGGATATACGTCTTATCAAGCTCCTTTGAATTTCAAGGAGCTTGGCCCCGTACTCGATTAATAGTTGAATTTCGCTATTAATCAGAGTTAGTATTGTAGACCATTTACAGGGTCTTTACCACAATAGCAATCTGTTTCCCCGAACCCGTCAGGATAATCGTACGACTCACCTCTTTCCGGCTGCATCAAGTCTTGCAGCAGAAGTTCGTCGACAACTTCCGCAAGGGGAAAGGCAAGGAGAACGCCCCCGCCGCAGCCGCCGCCGTTGTCAACACCCACGTCGCCGCTGTCTTGCCCGACATCGACGACCCGAACGATAGCAGCGGGACGTCGGACGGTGATCTCTCCAGGCGCAACGTGAGTTTCCCCCACAAAGTCCCCCACTTCTTCTGGAAGTTTCTCATGGACGGCCCCGCTGTCGACTTCCCCATTCCTGTCCGCGGTCTTATTGATGATGGTTCGCATTTAGTTCTAATTACCCCGGAACTCGTCAATTGTCTCAAGCTCCGCCGCCGCCTCTTGCACGTTCCTGAAACTGTCGATGTTGCAATGTCCGACTCCTCCACCTCGAAGAAGACCTTGACTGAGTATGTCCACCTACACTGCATTAGTACCGATTCTCGCTGGACATCGAATACTGTACACGCCCTGATCGCTCCGGGACTTTGCGCCCCCGTTATTCTTGGCCTCCCGTGGCTCGCACGTAACCACATAGTTATAGACCACCATGAACGCACTGTTGTAGACAAGCGGGTTAATTACGATCTTTTGGACCCCGCACTCTTGCCCCCGCCTAAGCCGCCCTTGATCAAACTTCGTGAACGGATGAAAACTACAAAGGCCGACCACATCACAATGGCTAAGGAGTTGGCCTCTGTCTGCGTAGTCCATCGCGAACGCCTTGAACGAGAACACCTTTTCGAGCCTGTCAAGGAAGTCGATGTAGTAGCCGCAATCCGCGAACGTGTCGAAATCCTCACCGATTGGGAACGGCTCCAGCAGCTTGGGGACAAACTCAAAAGCGAGTACAGGCCGATCTTTGAACCAATTCCACACGTAGACCGCTTGCCGACTGATGTCCAATGCGAGATTCAAATGAAATCTGCTTTCAAGTCTCTATCCAAACGCTCGTACTCCAGTCCCCGCAAGTACCGTGATGCCTGGAACACTCTGATTCAAAAGCACCTTGACGCGGGACGCATACGCCCATCTAATTCTTCCTTCGCATCACCTGCCTTCTTAATTCCAAAAGCCGACCGCACTGTGCTCCCTCGCTGGGTTAACGACTTCTGGGAGCTCAATGCGAATACGGTCCACGATGTTTTCCCTCTGCCTCGTGTTGAAGATATCTTAGCCGATTGTGCAAAAGGCAAGATCTGGTCCACGATAGACTTTACCGACAGTTTTTTTCAGACTCACCTCCATCCCGATTCTATCAAATACACCGCGGTGACTACTCCAGTTGGTCTCTATGAGTGGCTGGTCATGCCACAGGGTCTGTGCAATGCTCCCTCTATCCAACAGCGCCGTGTCACCGCCGCACTTCGCGAACACATTGGAAAGATCTGTCACGTATATCTCGACAATATTGTGATATGGTCTGATAATGTAGAAGAACACGAAAAACATGTTCATATTATCTTCGACTGCTTAAAAGCCGCTGGGTTATATTGCAATGAGAAAAAAACCAAACTCTTTCAACTTTCCATTAAATTTCTCGGCCACAAGATCTCCGCTAAAGGCATTGAAGCCGATGACAGCAAAATTGAACGCATCTTGAACTGGCCCACCCCCAAGTCTTCTACAAATGTTCGTGCCTTCCTAGGTGTCGTCCGCTATGTTTCTCAATTTCTACCGAATCTCGCCGCTCACACCGAAATTCTACACCGCCTGACTACAAAGGCAGCCGACAAGTGTTTCCCTGGTTGGGGTCCTGAACATGAAGCCACCTTTCAAGGGATTAAGGACATTGTTCTCAGTCGTGACTGCCTCACAACCATTAATCACCAGGACATGGGCGATAATAAGATATTTGTGACTGCCGATGCAAGTGACAGACGCTCCGGTGCTGTTCTGTCGTATGGCCCCACTTGGGAAACCGCCCGCCCAGTTGCCTTCGATTCAATGACCTTCAAGGGTGCAGAACTTAATTACCCTGTGCATGAGAAGGAACTCCTTGCAATTATTTGCTCGCTCCATCGCTGGCGCTCCGACCTTATCGGTTCACCGGTATATATCTACACCGACCACCGCACCCTTGAGAATTTTAACACTCAGAGGGACCTTTCTTGGCACCAGGCACGCTGGATGGAATTTCTTGCCCAATTTGATTGCCGTATTGTTTACGTCAAAGGTCAGGACAACACTGTCGCAGACGCGCTGTCCAGGACCGATTTCGCCGACACCCCCGACCCCAACTCGATAGCACTGGCACCTTTTGATGAGGACTCCGACTCGACAGCCATCGCATCGGTCTCTTGCTCTGGAAGTTCATCCTTCCTTGCGGCACGGTGTCTTGCACGGACACGGATTCGGACACCTTCGGAAGACGTCCCCAACCCAGTCTGCACCATCCTGAACATTTCGGTAGATGGTGCCTTCGTGGACTCCATCCGCGATGGGTACATATCAGACCCTTGGTGTGCTAAATTTATCTCAATAACACCGAGCTTTCCTGGTCTGACCAACGAAAACGGGTTGTGGTACATTGGCTCGCGGATGATCATCCCACGTGCCGGTACCATTCACGAGAACCTCTACAGGCTTGCCCATGACTCTCTCGGCCACTTTGGCTTTGACAAAGCTACAAGTCCCTACGTGACGCCTATTACTGGCCGAACATGCGGCGTGATCTCGAACACGCATACATCCCTGGGTGCCCCGAGTGCCAGACCAACAAGTCCCTGCACCACACCCAAAGCAGGCCCACTTCATCCTCTTCCGATCCCGGATGACCGCTGCGACTCAGTTGCAATCGACTTCATTGGACCTCTCCCCGAGGACCAAGGTTTCAACTGCATTGTTACAATGACCGACCACAGCAGGTTTAGACGTACAAATTGTGCCTACCCGCACCAATGTCTCAGCTGAAGAATTCGCCCTTCTCTTCTTTGACAAATGGTACTGCGAGAACGGCTGCTCCTTGGAAATCATCTCCGACCATGATAAACTTTTCGTCTCCGCCTTCTGGAAAGCCCTCGATAAGCTCACCGGAGTAAAGCTAAAACTTTCCACCGCTTACCACCTGGAGACGGACGGCTCGAGCGAGCGCACAAATAAACTGTTAATCAGTGCATCCGCTATCACGTCTCCCGTAATCAGACCGGCTGGGTTCGCGCCCTGCCCCGCGTTCGTTTCCACATCATGAACACTGTCAATGCCTCCACCGGGTACTCTCCCTTCCAACTGCGCACAGGCCGCTCCCCGCGGCTCATTCCCCCTTTTGCTCCAACGGCTCCCACCTCCAAAGTCCCGGCAGACGTGCTCGCCGCGGATATCATAAAACGTCTTGAAATGGACTTCCAAGACGCAAAGGACAACCTCCTTGCAGCCAAATTCACCCAAGCCGAGCAGGCTAACAAAACACTGTCGCCCCGATCCTGATTACAAGGTCAGCGAACGTGTTAAGCTGTCCACCGCTAACCGCAGAGGCGCCTACGTGCGCGGCGGTGAAAAAGGCGAACTCCGGGTCACTAAATACATGCCGCGCTTCGATGGACCTTTCACAATCAAGGCTATCCACAAAGAATGCTCGACTGTCACTCTCGATATGGCCTCCCAACCGCACGTCTTCCCAGTCTTCCACACATCGGAGATCGAACCTTATATCGAAAACGACGACGAGCTATTCCCGGGCCGTAAACTGGAACGACCAGGTCCCATTATCACTGATTTAGGTGAAGAACATGAAGTGGCCGACATTATCGACCAACGGAAACACGGCCGCAGATACCAATATCTCGTACGATGGGCCGGTCATGGGAACGAGGACGCTCGCTGGCTCCCCGGACGCGAGGTCGCTCACCTCAACGCGCTACGCGATTGGCTCGACTCGAGAGCCACTCAATCCGGCCCCATCGCCTCCATCGCGCATATCGACGCACTTCGATCCTGGCTCAACTCGCTGACAGGACGACGAAGCTGCCGGCTGGCGAACCTTTTATTTTCTCCCCGCAGTCGGAGGGTCTGCCCATAGCGGCCCGGCCTTGACGCCGCGAGTATCCTCCGGGCATGCATTTTGGCTATGTTACCTACCTTACCTACCTTACTTTTCTCTCTCTCTGGTTGAATTGGCGCGGAACTCACAGGACTTTTTCAAAGACGGGGAGGGTGTAAACCTGCTCTGTGACTAACTACGTCACATGCTTACTCACGGGACATTACAGAACTAGCTAGTCTCTCTCGCTCCCACTCCTCGACGTCGCTCTTGTACCTTTCCTCTAGCTTCTTGGAATCATAATCGGGTCTTATTGTCTCTTGGTCTCTTTCTAAAGGTTCTTGTGGGAAAACTGGTGAGCAGTCTTCCACGTATCTGCGTGTCAGAAATCCCAAGCATCGGATTGCACTCACACAAGCTGTCTTATCAGGCCATGCACTTGCCATGGAAAGGATGCGGTGGGCCGAGCGTTATAAGGAACAGGTTCCCAAGAAATGGCTGCTTGTGCAGATTCTGCAAGGACCATCTTGAGGATATCATTCACGCATTATTTGTCTGCAAACATCCACCACTGCAACAGATTAGATCTGTGTTCTTCCAAAAATTCTTTAGCACATACCCGGAACTCAAAGGGGTCTATGATGACCCTGGGGTATTCTTCAAGGATCTTTTGGTGAAAGAAAAACCATTGGGCTACTAGGAAAGTTGGCCTATGATATCCTTGAGGTCTTCTAGCGAGCCCATGCTGGAGATTAACCCAGCATTATACACCCCCTGAACATGAACAACTGAGCTGAGCCCTGGGCCGGCCTCTCATTTGTCCTTTTCCTTTTTCTTTTTTCTTTTTCTAGTACTTCAGCATGCGTGCCCAGTGGGACTGTTGAGTTTGAAAGTGCATCAATGGATTCTGGGCTGCTGGGGAGTTATGGTTCAATCCAAGGAATTGGATGAGCCTCCCACGAGGTTTTATCTGGCAACCTGCCTGCTCTGGTCCGAGCCAGGCCGGGAATATCATTGGGTACCTAAACTTTCCGCCCCCCGCTCGGTAGTACATGTGTTCTAGGTATTGATGGGTAACTTTTAGCCTGCATAAGTTACGATGTCATATATAGTAAACTGGCAGTTCCAATTGGGGGACCGCGTCAGTATAATATATCCTCCTCCTCCTCCTCTAAAGTGAGATCGATTGGACAGCGGTGCTAGGTATAGGTTCGGAGCAAGCCTGTCTCCGGTCCGGTGCGCCGGACTATCTCGGAGAGAGGCTTGCCGCAAACTCGTGAAAAAAGGGGATGTGTTGCAGGTCGAATATCTACACCAATTCTGAGTGGAATACCTTGGTGTAAGAGCGGAAATGTTTATTCGATTGATTAATTTCGATCTGTCTATTTGGTTTAGATACTGGAGTCCACAGATGCTTGTTAATTGGGGGTTCGGGGAAGGGTCGTTCCAATGAAGTTGATGTCAAGCGAAAAATGTTGTCATGGATTCCGACAGATTTTATGGGCTCTATGGAGCCGGAGGACCTGCAGGACAAATTCGTTCACCAAAAGTTTCACGAATAGAGGGTGTTCCGGCTCAGAAAACGCGCTTTTGTCTGAACACCCATTTTGGGACAGTGTGACGAGACACATCTAATTAGGTGACAGAGTATGACATTTAAAAGCGATGTCTTTCATCTAGCTCTAGAAAATTTACTGCTGCTCTGATTCATACAGTACAAAGTTCCGAGACCATTGTAACTAACCTCTCAACAATCCTGCCTCTTCAGAATTTCTTTAAGAGACCAGAAAGCAATGTAGTATATGAGTCTTTGCGAGGAATCCATTTTGCAGATGCCTACATCAAAGCCCGAGTACAAGAGCTCTCAAGCAGTTAAAGACAAATCTAAAGAGGCTATTTCATTCTGATTGCTATTACGAAGATATAATCTCCAGTGACCCAAGGGTTTGCCGCGTTTTCTGTTGCAGGATAACGCGCCGAACAAATCCCCCTTTTCCCTGAGTTTGAGACAAGCCCCTTCTCAGAAGGCGTGCGCACGTGCTGGTCATGTGGGACTGAGAAGGCGGCTTGATCCGAACCTATGATAGGTACGCACTTCTTCCCAAAAGATCCCGGAACATCACGCGACCAACCACTATGTCCCATTCCATTCCATTCAATCCCACCGACTTTTCACTGGGAACGTTGAACGTTGAACCTTTCAACTCTGATCCCATCATTTGATGCGACGGCCGGCCAGGGTCCTAAGTAGTCTCTCGCAGCTAGACGCTTCAATAATACTGAACTCGTTAGCCAGGGTCCAGAAGATTGAGGGTCGGCCCTTTACTCACGCTCCACGTTCACCGTCAGGGCGGGGGGTTCTCTTCCATCATTTCGAACCCAGAGGGGTCAGCAGGACAAGATGCTGGCGCTCACAAGGTCAAGTCGCTTTTCGTTATGAACCTCGGGGAATCATGTCTTTTCCAAAAGTCGACCGCCCTTCATGCTTGAGATTTTTCTGTGTCTTCTTGTCCAAGGACTGTCCGTATTCCCGGTCAAAGGGGCCCTTTTGGCTCCAGATGCCCTGATCCTCAATATATCCGCTACTGCGACCCATCCTGTTCGATTCGCCGTAACATCGGTTCTTCTTCTCGCTCACCCAGTCCCTCAGATTCCTGCAACCCTGTATGGCTATATGTGGGAGGTATGTTAGAAGATGACTCGTTCCAATTCACCGCTGATAGATATAACTTTGGAAGGATATCAACCACAGGTAAACAAAATCAGACACCAACTTCATTCAAGAGGTCTCACCAATCTACTAGCGGCGATGGCGGTCTTTATGGTATGGTACCGCTCTTAATCGTATTATATTACGTTGGTTTGATCATTCGTAGCCGAGCTTTTGCAGAACAGAGCATTTCAGGCAGTGATCCCTGGAACCCAAAATGCGTAAGCGGTCTGTGATTTACGCACGAAAATGAAACGAGGAAAAGTTCACAGACTAACGGCCTGGCAACCTTACAATGGCGCTCGGTTGTCGGTCACGTCGAAAACCAGTGGTGTCTCATCATCGCTTCCCAATAGCCTCGAGGTTCAAATTCCCAAAGTTGTGTCTGGGCCCATTGGTTTCGAAAACACGGGCTATTGGGGTCAGTGCATTTCGCCGCAGAAAATGTCCCCCCACTCAGTTGAAGCTCAGGCATCAAGGTGCAAAGCGGCTGGACATACCAAGGGTCATTTTATGCCAAGGCAGCGACTTTTACCGGTGCTGTGACTGTCTCCTTGAAATCTACCAGGGGAACAGTTTTTGCGACCAAAGGTGCGCCCGTAAAAGATGTTATGTAGGACGCAGTATTTCACCAGTACACTGTACAGCTGTAACGGGCATCACCAAAACCTGGAAGAAGTTTACCTTCGAATTCCAGCCGTCGGCTTCTGCAGACACCGACGACAATGTGTTCAGCGTTGTCGTAGACGGGAAAGCGGCTGCCGGCCAGACTATCTTCTTCGCTCTGTTTTCTCTCTTCCCGCCCACGTTCAGAGGAAGAGAAAACGGAATGAGGATTGATTTGGCGGAGGCGTTGGCTGCTACTCAGCCTTCTATTTGGCGGTTTGGTCTTTCTTTCCGTGTTTTCATTTTTCTCACAATACACAGCTTTCCGGGCGGTAACAACCTTGAAGGCGGAAGTTTTGACACACGCTGGAAGTGGAACTCCACCCTTGGCCCGCATGTTTTTTTTTTGTCCATACCGTTTATATTTCCTGAAACCTTTCCTTTCTAAGGCTCGAAGACAGGCCGGGTCGAGTAGCAGATTGGGGTGCGTGATCTTCTAATCCGATAATCCGCTGTTTAAATTGCGTTCCAACCCAGGATACCCGAACACGGACGGGCTGGTAAATTACTCCGTCTTACATCTAACTACATAGTTGACGAACTCAGGGGCTCCTGGAATATCTGAACTGGGTGGAAGACCTCGGTGCTGTAAGATAGCCATCGTCGGCGCTGGATCCTTATTGATATGCATTTTATCAGGAACCTATTCTAGGTGCGTATTTCCAATCTCAGACGTGACAAATGAATCCATTGTTCAGGTGTATGGGATGGGATATCCATCGCCAACTACTCTGACCTGAGCACATGGCCGGTTGTGCCCGAGGCAGATTTGCAGCCATACATAGATGATGTTCTAAATGAGCTCGAGTTTATTGTCGGAGATGCAACAACCACAGAGGGAGGAAAACACCGGGCCAGCCTGGGAAGAACTGAGCCATATTCACTCAAATTCATTGAAATGTGAGCCGGGCTCCCGCCTCCTTCCGTGGTTTTAGCTGCTGATTTCTGTATTAGCGGTAACGAAGATCAGGTTCGAGTTCTCCGTAACCTCCCGTGCTTCAAAGTTGACTTTACGCCGCAAGTTTCAACCAGCCTCGTAATTTAGTGTCCGTCGAGCCTATTTGTATATGCTTAATGGGCTCGCAGGTATGCCGCCTACCGCTGGAACGCCTTCGTGTCCGCCATAAGCGCCAAGTATCCCGACTTTGAGTTCATCGCCACCAGCCTGCCTTCAACAGCCCTAACTCCAGCATATCAAAGAAGTGGGTCTTTTGATCTTTCTGGATGAAATGTTTACGATCTCATCCATATTCAGTTGACTTCCACATGTATAATTCACCTTCTTGGTAAACTTCGACTTGGACTAGTTCGTCTCTGTTATTGACAAGTGCTCGACAGGTTCACCTCGAATGCGTTCATGTTTGACGATTATCCTCGCAATGGAACGAAATGGTTCATCGGCGAATATGCGGTTACGTCCAGTAAGTATCCTTGTTTTTCTCTCAGTAGAACATATTTAAACTCGTCATAGCAAACGACACGAACACCCTTGGAGATATTCCTAATGGCCGTCTCCCATATCCTACCCTCCAAGGAGCAGCCGCTGAAGCCGCATTCATGACGGGAATGGAGCGGAATAGCGATGTCGTATTCGCTTCCGCATGTGCGTAAAGCTACTCGTCATTGTGGCTCAACTCTAACCGTAAATCCCTCGTTTAATAGACGCGCCCAGGTAAAAATACCGTTAATATATATCCTTTTTCGCTTAATTCTTGCCAAAGCTTCCAGCACATCAGAAACTACCAATGGACCCCAGATATCGTCACGTACGACGCAAGTCGTCTGGTTAAATCAACATCTTACTATGTTCAGCAGGTAACAGTGATGACTTACATACTTCCGACCATCTGTTTTGGCTTAATACGTTCGTCCCCCAGATGTTCAGCGTAAACAGAGGGACCCATGTTTTATCTACGACGCCTGTCTCCAGTAACGACACTGCTCCTCTCTTCTGGGTAGCAAGCTATAATAATGACACGGACGTTGTCTTCCTCAAGGTTAGCCCGTATTTTCTTCCGCACAAAATTAGATGCCCATGTCTGATGAATGGATTTATCAGGTTTCCAACGCCGGCACGCAAGACCTGGTGGCGAACATCTTTTTAGGATTCTCCGTCATCGGATTCGGATCTGCGACATCCATCAGCTCGCCTGCTTTGAGCCCCATATCGGGATTGTTCAATGTATCCAATACTCTTGAACAACCCGAGCAGATCATCCCGGTTTCCAGTAGTTTTGCGCTGCCATTCTCCGATAGGTTTAATTACACTTTCCTAGCTACGAGCGTCACGGTTATTTCTCTCCAAACCAAGACCGCTCTTGATGTGTAGGGATTGTCGCTGTACCTCCAAGCCCAGCGATCAGATGTATTGGTGTTAGGCTTCGGTGTTCAGTTCGATGTACTTGTGATGTTCGGTTAATGCATTGCGTACACTATGCTTGTGCAGCCGAATATACATTCCTGTGAAGGGCCCTGTAAAAAGAAATTCTAGGCTGTACCGCGGTCATACGGCCAATGGAGCAAATGAGATCCGACCACTTGGGCGCAAATAAATATGGAGGGACTGTTGGGGCATGGATACGTACTGGTGAACCATGTTCCCTCTACTGCGCTTCACTGTTCTTGCCGCATTCCTCTGCGCTACGACGTCGACTGTTCTTCCCCGCACAGGCGCTGTACATTTGGCGGTAAGCCCCCACTGCGGCACCCTGTCCGGCGGCGTACCACTCGACGTCAATGTCGGGTTGGGCCCAATGAGCACGTACAAAACGATCGTAGCATTTGGAGGTCTGTTCAGGTTTTACCCTGCGGTAGTTAACATTGATTTAAATATACGTATAGATTCGTACACCGCTGGTGCGACAAATGGACCGACCTGGGTGCAGAACTTTGCCGATTCGACTGGCGCCAAATTGGTCAATTATGCGGTGAGTGGCACTTGAGGTGCCAACCGCATTCGACGGTGCTGATGGATTGATACAAGGCAAGCGGGGCAGTTGTGGATGTAAATCAGTGGCCCCAAATGGCGTCGGTTCCAGCGACTGCTTCACTAGATTTCCTCAGCCAAGGTACGCTTCAGTATTCGCTGGTGGATAGGCCTTGACAAATTAGTTAGCCGACACGTTCATGAGCAGCCAAGACGTGGACCCAACTTCTACGCTGTATATAATTTTCTTTGGTATTGGGTCAGTGCCGCAGGAACGTAATGAGATGTGGGACTGAGGCGTGGTTGGATTCTAGGGACTACGCTGAAGCAGTTGGTTAGATCTAAGAGCCCTCTTGAGGAAATAAGCACTCACATTTTGCAGCAACGGGACAGACGAACATGACCAACATTGCTGGCGGCCTTGTAATGAATCTTTCAAAGAGAATAACGAGGATGCTAACGAACCTTCCTTGGATAGATCGAAACCATGCTGGGATTGGCTTCTTCTCCGAGCTTCGCGAAGAATATCCTTGTAAGAAAACGTTTTCGTGCTGAAACTAATGAGACTTACAATTCACGTAGATCGTCGACAATTACGGATTGGGGAAGACGAGTCCTGCAGGTGATGCATTCAAGCAGAATCTGTTCACATCTTTGGGAACGGGGCACAGACAATACGGTTGGAACGTCGGCTTTGCGTCGTTCAACAGCATATGGGAGGGCGTCCTTTATGGCAGTCCGGGAGCCTCGGCGTTTGGTTATACCAACACAGGCATCTGCGTTCAGGGTAGTGAAACGTGCGCAGATCCGGAGAGCACCTTGTATTATCTGCCAGGGTGGGATATGTATTCAGAGTGGTTTGAACAATATTGCTGATTCGATTTGCAGATGCCCATCGGCGGCCACTCATTCGATTATGGCTGCCTACGTCGATGAAGTATTGACCCGGTGCGAGTCCTCGACGTGAGATAGAGAATTTGTAGCAATAGGTAACGAAGTGAATTCGATTCTAAAGTTTGGCATAATCGAGAAAGCGCGATGCGGGGTAACTCCAGGTAAATCAGAATGGAACGTGAGTAGCTCACCTGCTTTGAGTCCTATATCAGGATTATCCAGTGTAGCACTCTTCAGGAACCTGAACAGATCATCCCGGATCCCAGTAGTTTGGCGCTACCATTCTCCGATAGGTTTAATTACACTTTCCCAGCTACGGGCGTCACGACTATTTCTCTCCAGACCAAGACCGCTCTTGATGTGTAGGGAATCTAGGGATTGTTGTACCTTCAAGCCCAGCGATCAAATGTATTGGTGTTAAACTTCGGCGTTCAGTTCAATGTACTTGTGATATTCAGAATACATCGCGTACTCCGTACTTGATGCGCACATTCGCCGGAATCTTCTATATTTGATTTATACCATCACTCCAACACTGCTCTTTAATGTGGATGCGCCTTACCTACATATCTTCCAAGGAGAAACCAAAGGCGGTGCATGCGCAGAAGTCCCCGTCCTCCGTGAGCACGTTTTTGCATATACGTGCCAACCAAACGAAATGCTTGTGCAGCCGAATATATATTCCTGTGAAGCGCATGAAATTCTTTAGGCTGTACCGCGGTCATGCGGCCAATGGAGCGAGTGATCCGACCACTTGGGCGCAAATAAATACGGAGGAATGTTGGGGCATGTATACGTACTGGCGAGCCATGTTCCCTCTACTGCGCTCCACTGTTCTTGCCGCATTCCTCTCCGCTACGACGTCCGCGGCCGTTCTTCCCCGCACAGGCGCTGTACATTTGGCGGTAAGCCCCCACTGCGGCACCCTGTCCGGCGGCGTACCACTCGACGTCAATGTCGGGTTGGGCCCAATGAGCACGTACAAAACGATCGTAGCGTTTGGAGGTCTGTTCAGGTTTTACCCTGCGGTAGTTAACATTGATTTAAATATACGTATAGATTCGTACACCGCTGGTGCGACAAATGGACCGACCTGGGTGCAGAACTTGGCCGATTCGACTGGCGCCAAATTGGTTAATTATGCAGTGAGTGGCACTTGAGATGCCAGCCAGCCGCATTCGACGGTGTTGATGGATCGATACGAGGCGAGCGGGGCAGTCGTGGATGTAAACCAGTGGCCCCAAATGGCGGCGGTTCCAGCGGCTGCTTCGTTAGATTTCCTCAGCCAGGGTACGCTCCAGTCTTCATTGGTGGATAAGCTTTCACAGATTTGGTTAACAGCCAACACGTTCATAAGTAGCCAAACCATGGACCCGACTTCTACGCTGTACATAATTTTCTTTGGTATTGGGTGAGTGCCGAAAGACCGTAATGAATGTGGGACTGAAGCGCGGTTGAATTCTAGGGACTACGCCGAAGCAGTTGGTTAGATCTAAGAGCTCTCTCGAGGAAACAAGCACTCACATTTTTCAGCAACGGGACAGATGAACATGACCAACATTGCTGGCGTTCTTGTAATTAATAATCCTTCAAAGAACATAGTGACGAATCTGACGACCTTGGATAGGTGTACACCATCCTGGAACTGGCTTCCTCACCGAGCTTCGCGAAAAATATCCTCGTAAGAAAAAGCTTTCGTACTGAAACCGACGAGACTTACCATTCACGTAGATCGTCGACAATTACGGATTGGGGAAGACGAGTCCTGCAGGTGATGCATTCAAGCAGAATCTGTTCACATCTTTGGGGACGGGACATAGACAATACGGTTGGAACGTCGGCTTTGCGTCGTTTAACGGCATATGGGAGGGCATTCTTTATGGCAGTCCTGGAGCCTCGGTGTTTGGTTATACCAACACAGGCATCTGTGTTCAGGGTAGTGAAACGTGCGCAGATCCGGAGAGCACCTTATATTATCTGCCAGGGTGGGATACGTATTCAAAGTGGTGTGAGCAGTAGCGCTAATTCGATTTGCAGATGCCCATCGGCGGCCACTCATTCGATTATGGCCGCCTACGTCGATGAAGTTTTGAACCAGTGCAAGTCCTCGACATGAGATAGAAAATTTTGTAGCAATAGGCAACGAAGTGAATTTGATTCTGAAGTTTGACATAACCGAGAAAGCGCGGTGCAAGGGTAACTTCAGGTAGATCAGCATCGAACGTGAGTGAACTCTGAGTCCTCTCCCACATAGACTCAGAGTGGGTCAAGAATCCAGTCGCTTGAACTGGAATTTGATGATCGTAACTTGTTGAAGCTGAGTTGTGTTTTCCGAGAGATGGCAGGATGCTGATAAGAGCCCTGGCAAGTCGCCAAATTCTGAGCGAGTAACGGAAGCCAGGCTCTTAACCGAAAACAAACGGTGGTGACCGTGAAAAGCAGGTTAAGGCAGCGTGCGACTTTATTACTAAGCCAGCGCGTCTTGTCCATAGACCACGTTCAGTCAACGTTCAGTCGCGTCGTTCACGCGTTTCGTTCCGGTTTACTGTCGCGGCTCTATCCTTGCCTGAATTCTGGGACTTTGGTTCGACTCGACACGTTTCTTTTTATCTACTGGCAAAGAGCTGCGGAGCAATGGAAAGCAATCCTATACCTCCAAATCCCCCACGATGGGTGCGTTCGCTGTTGCGACGGATCCACGTTGTCCTTACGCTCCTCAAAGACCCCAAATCCGGACCCAGCGTCCATTCAAGTCCCTGGAATCGATACCACCGCCCCAGTGCTCGATCAGATTGAGCAAATGGAGCAGCTGATCACGATCAAGCTGCAGGTACTTTCAGCTCGTCTTTCCTCTGTTTTGCGACCAATTTGGACCTCAGAACATCGACGAAAACTTTTCCAAGATCCATAATATCTTGGCGAACAAGATTCTGCCTGCGGTGAAGCGATATGCCGCTGCGACAAAGCCAGTGCGAGAGGCTGCCAATGTACGGATGGCCCCACGCTTGTTTATTCGATTCTGCATGTTGATTCCCTATTCTAGTTTTGGGTATCGTTCTACGAGCAGGCCGCCCAAATACGTATCCCGACGTACGACGATTATTCGACAGTTAACGAGGTTCCGTCGGAACGCGAAGAGTTGACCTCGGAGGCCGAATCCAGCTCGAGAACAGAGCAGTCTACAACAGAGGAGTCCACAGTGCGACATGAGGATCAGAGCGTCGCATCTACAGAGGCTTCATTTATGCCCGGCCCGGGTGCGTTTGCGTCTACGCCGGCGACGGGTCGTGTCGGACACGCCATGGATTCCTTCCCGAGCCGTTCAGATGATCCCTCTTGGTCGGCCTCCCTGGAATCCCCCCTCACTCGGCTCGACCGCGAAGTCCAGAATTTTTCCCGCGAAGACAGTGGCGCAAGTTCCAAATTGCCTTCTTTGCACTTCGATGAGCTATCGGACGATGAGCACACTGCTGTGCGACCACGACCGGATAAAGGCAAAGGCAAGCAGCCCCTGCTCCAAAATGTCCTCCGCAATACGCTTTACTCAGCGACGTCGAGCGACATCTCCCTGCCCACCCGTTCGCCTGTAAAAGGCAAACTCAAGACTCCCGTTCCGAAAGGACTCAACCCGTATCTTCCGCCAGACGTCGAGCCCTCCAACTGGAGCGGGCTCGTCGACCTCCGCCATACGCCACTTGCTACCCCCCAGAAGAACCGCAACCCCATAGATTCGGACGACGACTCATTCGATGGTCTCCCTCCCGGAATGTCGCCTCCGGTTCTAATGTCCCCAGCGAAGCCTCCGCGCTCAACTGCGGAGCTCCAGCTGTTGTGGGGTAAAACACCCGCCAAGGAGGCTGCCTCGCGCATCAAGAACGATCTTGTGCGCGATGTCCAGCGGCAGAACTCCGAGAAGGCGCGTGGGTTCCATGGGTACGGCACCAGTGGGGTGGAATCGAGCATGAGCACCGTATCCTCGCCGCCTTCATTGTCCCGGTACAACAGGCCCGACACGGACGAGAGCGCGGTGGACGAGAGTTTGGAGAGCGTGATGCAACGAGTCACGCTGAACCCCCCTTCATGGACACCCTCCGTGACAACGCCGGGCTTGCGGATACGAAAAGCCACAGCAGCTCCCGCCCCGATGCCCAGCTACATGCCCCCTCCGGTGCAGCAGTATCAGGACGCGCCTGTGACCCCGCAGCACTACGACGGTGGCGGGGACGCGTATGACTCGGACTCGGACTCGCTCGACGAGGAGGTGAACAACACCGCACACCCGTCGGCCGCGTTCCTTATGGCGCAGGCCGCATCGGGCTCCGGCGGCTCGTTCGACGAGGACGACTCGTTCCAGTCGCAGGACTCGCTCGACCAGCCGGCACTCGTCGATCTCGGCGGCGGCGTCGTCGACGTGCACCCGTTTGCGCGCGGCGGCTATGCGTATAACGCGGGAGACGCGGGGGACGACTCATTCGACGACGAGTCGTTCGACGCGGGCGTGCCGGAGGAGACGGTGTTTGGCCGGCCTCCGGCTCAGCGCGCGCAGGCGCGCATGTCGGAGGCGGGGGGATCTGCTTATGTACGGGGACGAAGCGTCTGCGGTGCCCGACACGATGCAGTACGGGATGGTGGGCAGTAGTCCCACCCCGCACTATTCAAGTGCTCGAGGTTGAGGTGCATGCCTAATACCATCTACAGACTCGTTCTTTGCTTACCCGCTTTCTCGTCTCGCTATACCCAAGTTTGTAACCAATCTTCAACTTGTGCTTTATCGACTCCGCCTCTGCACCATATATTGTACACATTAATCCGCCAACGCGGAGCGACTACCACGATGAAAACGTCCTTCTATAAATTACGAATCGTCCTTTCCCTACGACCTCACCCTCGAAGTCGACGCCGCGCGCTCCGGCGGTGCCGTCCGCCGCCTGCTCGGGCGCCGACGCGTCAACGGCTCCTCGACGTCAACGCTATCAGGCGGCAGGACGAAGTACGGCGCCGCGTACGGCTGCGTCCGCGGGCGCGCGACGGGCTCTTTCTCTTTCTTTTCTGCCTTTGTCTTGCTCCTCACCGGACTCTGTACCGGGCTCGTAAGGGGGCTCGTAAGGGGGCTCTGCAGAAACGGGCTCTGCGGAATGGGTGGCACCGCTTCGGAGGGTTCGTTCGAGCTGCGGCTGCGCCCGTGGTGCGAGTGGTGCAGGATGGGGCAGGATGCGGTGCGAATGATGACTGGGATTCCAATACAATGGTAAGCGACGAGGAAGAAAGGACAACAAGAAAAGAGATACGCACGCGAGCGACGACGCTTCGGTTTCACCGGTTTGGATAGGAGGACAGGGGAGGTGGCAGGCTCGGCGGTAGGAGGAGAAAGCGGCGGGGACGAGACAAGGTGGGGAGGGAGGGGTGGAACGGGGGGAATCGCACTTGACGACGAAGTAGACTCGGCGGCAGTCCGCAGCGCCGGCAGTGACTCGCGCCGACGGGGTTTCGAGTTCCCGCGTTTGTCGCTGAAGAGGTGGACAATTTTGGAAAACCGGGAGCGGCGACCGCGAGGTGCTTCCCCCGCAGGAGCCGGCGCGTCGACAGACGCTGCGGACGACTCGGATGAGCGAGTGCGGTTGTCTGTCGATGTCGACGCGGAGCTGTCGGATTGAGTAGACATACGCATAGTTGTACGCGTCGGTGGCGGGGATATTGAGATGACAGGGACGTCTTGGGTCGGAGTCAGAAAGTGGACGGTGTGGGTGGCGTGTTGAGTGGGTGTGGCGTCTGCGGAGAGTGCCCCGAGTGACTGGGACAGCTTTGCCTCAACGTGGACTTCACGTTCAGGACTCGGATGTTCCCCGACATCGATGTGCAGCTTTTCGCGGCGCGCGCGATGCTTCGAGGGGGGTGTTTTTGCTTTGTCCGGCAAAGAGTCTGGCGACGACAAAGAATTGGGAGGAGAGGAAGGAGTGGAAGCTGTAACCGCAGCGTCACGGAATTTGTCTATTGGCTGACCCGAAGCCGAAGCGCGCGAGGAAGTGAACCTCGTAACAAGGGTCGCAAGTACGCTCTGCAATGGCTTAACAACTCCCCCAGCAAAAAAACGCGTGTATGTACACACCAGCAAGAACCCGACTGAAGCGGCGGCAAGACACCCCAGGCAGATGAAAATCTCGTTCCGAGCGCTCATACTAGCGCCTCAAAGAACTGCGGGTTATGGATGGGAGGCCAGGGTGATGAAAGTCAAGACCAAGAAAGGAACTCGGGTCGTTCAAGTTTGTTCGAACGGTCTTCCTGAAACCCATGTGGGTGTGAAGGGGTATGAATATCCGAAATTGCAGAAGCCGAGTCGTACGCGTAACATGGGAATAGTCATCCAGTTTCTCGGCGCGGCACTGGAAAGTACGAATGTATGTGGGGATATGTCAGGTCGGACGGACAAAATGACCGCAGTCAAATTGGCACTGACAAAACGAGACAAAACGGAGTTGTGGTGGGTTATGCGGCAAGAGTGCCGCGGCTAGATGACAGTTGTCACGATGTTACATTGGTGGTTCGGCAACAAATAGGATCTACACAGCTACGGGTAATCTGGGCGTAGGAGTCGGAGTGAGAGGATCGTGACCAGTGAGGACGGGGAGGTCAAGACGATGAAGCGCAAGCATCAGAGGTGCACCCGAATCTGGGGGGTGCGGATTGGAGGTTTCTGACGGGGTGGTCGCTTGGTCTAGTTCTGACGGCACAGCCGCCTGGTCCGGTGGTGGTGCGCCCGCATACAATCGCGGGGGTCTTGCCTCTATCGTCTTGACAATTTCCCTGAAATCATCTTCTCCCGTCCACGATCCCACTATATCCTCCAGACCGTTGAAGCCTTTCGTGCCATGCAAAACTGCGCGGTACTGCTTCTGTGCAGCTTTGTCGAGATCAACGTGTTTCCCCTTGAACTGCGCAACGCAGAATTTGGTCAGGCCCCAGTTGTTATCCAGATACTTGGCCTACCAATCATCAGTGAGTCAATAGAGTGGGACTCGAAGAAGAAAGACCGATCATACCACACGGAGGTACGCGGGACAAAGTGTGCGTTCGACGTCGTTCAGAGGATTAAGCGAGAAGCAGCTCGGATTGGATTCAGCTGCCCGTGCAATCATGACCGAGTGAGCACCTGGGTCGGGTCAGCATCATTGATTAATACCTCGGAGAATGAAGCGCATACCCGTGAGGTCCCGAATGCGCTTGGCATCCTCCGCTCCAACGCAGTCTCCATTCTCGATAACAGCGATGCCTTTACCCATCCCCTCCACGAACTCGACAATCTCCTTCAGGCGCTCCACCAGCGCGGCGTCTCGATCGCGCATGGTCCGCGTCCGACAGTGCACCGTCAGCGCGCTGATCCCGGTGTTGACAATGCGCTCCACGAGCTTGAGCGTGTCTTCCTGGGACGGCAGCAGCCTGATTTTCGCGGAAACGGTGATCTCCGGAGGCATTGCGGCGCGGAGGGCAGTGAGGATGGAGCAGAGTAGATCGGGGTTAGTGAGCAGGGCCGCGCCCATACCCGAGTGGGTGGAGAAGGGTTTCGGGCACCCGCAGTTGAGGTCGATGCCCGATACGTCGTTCATTACGATGCGCGCTGCCTGGACCGCGAGCTCGGGGTCCGAGGAGCCAATCTGGAAGATCAGGTACGGTTTCTCGACGGGGTGCGTCGTGAACATTGCCCGAGATTTGCCATTGAATGAAACTACGCCGGTGACAGCTATGAATTCCTTCTGGTTAGCGCTTCGTTGGAAGGAGAAATATAGTCTACACACGGTCAACGACTCGCTCAGAGTGTAACATAGCCTTGTCGACCATCTCTGGGCCCCAAACAAGGGTCGCGCCGTGTTTTAAGGCGAAAAGTCGGGTTGGAACTGCTCGAGAGTCAGCGTCCGTCCACCGATGCCGATCTGAACCTACGGGCTCCCGAGCGAACCATTGGTGCAAGCATCACTCCATTCTTGAAGTCCTCAGGAGTCAAGTGGGCGAATTTTGTGCGTTTTGGGGCACGAGGCGACGGGGATCGCGAATGGGAGCGACGAGTTATCATACTGGAAATGTTGCTGCTACTCATGAAGCGCTTCATGCAAAAGCACAAGTTTCCAATCCGAGTCACAAATTGTCAACGAAGACCTGGGCACAAGGCTGAGGTCTCATTACCGTCTGTCTTGTGCGCACGCACCTGAATAATGATACCCTTCAATGGATTCCTGGGAACCCTTGAGATGGCCAAGAGATGGCAAATGTGAAGGAAGAAAGCGTGCGGCAATTGCCGGGATGTGATCGGCCGGCAAATCCCGATCCAACCTTGAACCCGACACTCATGCGCGGTGACAATTTTCGCCTGACTTCAGCCAGTCTTCTTCACCCCTCCTCATGAGCTCCTTCGTCGCATAGTCCCTGCGAACGCAATGTCCTGGCTGTGTCGATGCTGTTAATTCCGCATCTGCCATCCGAGTCATCCGGACTCCGGACCCTGCTCAGCTCTCGTCAACTTCAGTTTCGCGAGTATATGTGATCGCTCGGGCGGCCCGTTGAAGCGACATGATGTCCGTAGGTTCGGTAAGCGTGATATCATTCGTTCCGGAGGTTGTACATCTTCCTTCCTTTTATTCTGCCAGCCCATGTTTTTTTTTAAAAACTTGCGGTATTTCGGTGAGACTGTGGTAATTTTCACAGCTGGTGTGTAAAGTGATGAAGGTTAACCTGAACAACGGTTCGGCGCTAAGCACTTAACAGTTAGAATGTTACCAAAAGGCGATACGCGACGTAAGGGCCGAGCAAAGTTGACGGCAAAAGGTTTTCAACGAGGTGGAATTGAGGTGGCCACCGTGGAGGTCGGTTTTTAGCCGCTTTCCCCCTCTTTCCCCTCCTTTCCCCTTCTCTCGACGTCGTTCGAAATGGAAGGTATCTCGCTCTCCTCAGGAGTTCTGAGTGTATTTGGACCTGCGACGGTCCTCGTGTTCATCGCTTCAAGACCACGGTCCTCGGTTGTGGCAAGACTTCCTGGTCCGCCAGCGCAATCATGGATATATGGTATTTCGCTCACATTAAAAGAATTACTTGTGTCAAACTTATTCGAAAAGGAAACATGCTCCAACTGGTCTTCCCCAGTATTTACGGAGAATTCGAATTCGAATGGCAAAAGAAATATGGAACGGTCTACCGTATCAAGGGATTATTCGGGGTAGGTTGAAATCGTCACTGCGAATCGAACCAAATAACATGTTGTATCGGCAGGAGGATATCCTCATGGTCTCAGACCCGGTGGCCCTGCAACACATCATGAACAACCACAACTTTATCCGCGCAGCGACTCAAAGGCAGAAGGGTAAATTGATTTTCGGGGAACGCAGTGTCTATTGCGCAGAATCGTACTAACGAACTGCTTTCTTTAGGTTGTCCAAGGCTGGGAACAACTTTGTTCGGCGGCCGGGTCTCGGGCTCTGGTAAATGTTTGTGGCTTGTTGGACCACGCTACGTTGGATGTTATTAGCGAAGGTCTTTTGCTGTATTTCTGCCTGACATACATAGCGGTGAACTAGGTGAACACCGTCGCTGATCCTACACACCCCTTGGCGCAGACTCATCTGCATGTACTGTGAGTGTCCTCTCGAGTTCACGACCCAACAGACTTGAATTCGTCGTACCGAGCTCGACAGCTTTAAATCGCTCCAAAGCTGATCTCTTTGGCAATTTGTTGCTTCCGTACATTCCTACGTTCATATTACGTGGGGTTCTTCTCCCGACCGCTCCATCCCGTGCCCTGCAACGCTTCCGGTCGGTGACCACCGAAATCATTCAAAGCAAAAACGAAGAACAACCAACTGGTAGCTCGTTGGGCAACGATGTCCTCAGTGTTCTGAGTTAGTTCAGCTTCTGCTCAGCTAATTATTTCTGATTTCATTCACCGAAAACAGTTGAGGGTCTCTCGGGACAGCGGAAGGAAAAACTGACGCCTAACGAGCTAGCGGAGCAAGTCCGCATCATTCTTCTAGGCGGCCAGGATACTAGCGTAAGCAATACAATTCCTCGAAGCGCGTTATGTAGTCTCATACCAAACTTGGTGCAGGCTGATGCTCTAGCTTGGTGCCTTTGCGAGCTAGCCAAAACCCCACAGTATCAAGAAAAGCCGCGAGAAGAAATCGAGCTGCACCGCGGTCGCTCAAATGGAGGTCAAATGGAATACGATTCAATGCCGTTTTTGAACGCTTTCCTCAAAGAAATTCTGAGGGTACTATCCCGCTGCACCCTATATGGAGCGCGAGGCTTCCGAGGACTGTGATTCCTCTCGCATCGGAGATTACGACGACATCTGGGGAGCATTTCTCACCTTCCTGTCAAGAAGGGGCAGTTCATTTCAGTCGCTGTTGCCTCTTACCAGAGGTGCGTACGGTTACAAATTCGTGGATATGGCATGTTGACAGGCTCGAGGTCTCATTTTTAGGGCAGAGGGCCTGTGGGGCGCGGACGCTGACCAGTTTAAACCATCACGTTGAATAGAGGGCGACCCGTACGAAGGAAAAGCCCTCGGGCCCTATGCTAATCTGTTCGCCCATTTTTCTTGCTTATTTGACATGGTTTGCTTAATGAAATCCTAGCATGACATTCTCGGGTGGTTATCAGGTCTGCGTAAGTCATTTTAATTTGAAGAGTGCCGCGATTCTCATCATGTTGCAATACAGGCGGTGGCGTTTTGCGTACGTTCAATACTTTCTCATTTCGGGAGATTAATAACCGTCCGACCAGGGTACTGGAGATGCAAATCATCCTCGTGGAGCTCGTTCGCAATTTCAATTTTGCACTTTCGAAGGATGACCCTGTGCGGCCGCTGTACGCAGGAATACTTGTACCCATCACGGCGAAGGAGGTCAAAGGTTTGCCGCTCTTCATTGAGCGCATTTTCCAATAAACAGAAATTATCGCGGCTCGCAATTATAATATATTTACTTTAATATTTACCTGACCTAGAGGACCGCAGACAAGACCGTCATGAACAAGGCCACGGATCACTAGATGTTCAACATAGTTCAACATCGAAGTTGAACATATCACGTGACACGTGGTTGAAAAGAAAAAAAATCCCCCACACAAATATTGATATTTGACTAAGGAACATTACGATCCAAACAGATTTTACGCTTTCAGCGTAATCTGACCGACGCCGTTCTGATAGGTCACCACGAAGGCCCCAGCATCAACGGGAAATGTGGTGGTGGGCTTTAAAACGCCCACACCAGAGATCGTTGCGGTCTGCGATACCAACAACCGCGCATTGGGAGCACTGGCGGCTGTGGTTGCACCATCAGGAGCCGGTGTAACAGATATCACAACCGTCTGCGTCGACGGTGTGTAGCTGACGGTCGAAAATGCCCCAGCGTCGAGGGTGATGAGAGCCGCGATCGGTGCAATGAATACGCGACGTCGGACGGCGTCACGCACTTGGACGACGACAGCAGGGCTCGTCGAGTTGACTATGCCACCGAAAGCCTGCCAACCGAAGTCGGGATGGTTGATGATTGTAGTGCCCGTACCCATTGCGAGGCCGGAGAAATTGGGGCTGGATACTCGGCTGTGAGCTAATGAAGTGAGGATGTTGCGGTATCTCACCCATAATCTCCGGAGTAAGCATCCCACGCCAGCTATCCGCACGTCAATAATAGTCAAAAACAAAATAACTGTTACGAACCGTATCTGGGAACGAGTGGAACGACGCAGCAGCAAATCCTCCCTGGTCAATATTCGACATCGGCCCACTCAACCCAGCATGTCCCAGCCGCAAGAGGAAATAGTCTGTCGGAGAAGACTCAAACGCAGATATCAGGGGAAGAGCGTTCAGCCCGCTCCCATAATGATGTATCTGCCGTTCGATTCTTTGCAACTTACCGCCATAAATATTGTCCCTTCGCACAAGAATGAATGAGGGGAAACTGTCTATTACGTGTTCCGTACCAGTAGCGTCGCGCATTTCCGTTGTATCCCCAGTGAGGAATGAGTGGCTGATAGGCAAGTATAGAGTTGAGGGCGTTGGTGGCCGTTGTTGTGTCATTGAAATATTTGCTCCATGCATACACCTAAAGCCAACGCGGTGAACAGATGCCTAATTCTCGTCATGATACCACCCACGCCTTCCTGTCCAGTGCTATCCCAAGCCATTTCGGATCCAAACCTAGAACACAAAAGACCATTAGTGTTGATTAATGCAAAGAGAGATAGCAACGAACGGATAGCGCTCAGTAGACCATGCAGTCCAACGAGTCCTCATTTGGCCTTCCACGAACGTGACGTTCTGCGCGAGTCCTTCGCGCTTGAGATCGTCCAGCAGTAACCGGAACACCGTCTCCCCCATCAGGCCGTCTCCGTTGAAACCGACGCTCCGGCTCATCATAGCGCTGACCGTGATGACGGCTTGATTAATGTACCACTGCCAAGTATGGGTGTGAACCAGAGCGGGGTAGTTCCGTGCCACGCGATAAAGCGCCCAGTAGGCTGCCGCTACATGCACGTAGTCGTAGGCGCGATCGGTTAAGAAGGCGTCTGCGCGATCCCAGCTCCACCAATTGCCCCAGAAGATACTGGTGGGGTACACGTAGTTGGGGACGAGGGTGGGGTCGTGGAAGAACACCGCCTGTAGCGCAAGTTAGTTTGGAAAATCGAGGGAATTGCTTTGCTATTACCTTTTTAACAGTGCCTGATGCGAAAAGCAGTCAGTTTCTAATCGAGGACCGCATAAGATTTACATACCATTTAAATTTTGAACGGATCCCCACAGCGTAGAATTAATAAACTGCTCGAGCTTTACGACCTCTGGATGAAATGGCGAAACGTCAATGAGAATTCTCGTTCTCCAAAATAACAAACAAACCAGCGGCAGACGGTTGAACGAACTGCTTCATTGCGCCAGCCAGCCATGATCCGGCTCCAGCCTCGTCGCTCAGCCCAGGAATCCAGGCCCTCGGATCGTTCCGGACAACTGCATTGACCTCCCTGTCGTAGCTGATGATCGACGGCGACCGCTTGAATGGGTCGGTGGGGTCATTGAACCACTGCGATGTTGTCTGAAACAGCGTGTTCAGCAATGAAAGTACTATCGAGCTGCACGCATACCAGGAAGTTTCCTAGATCCGAGATCGCCTTCGTCGCACCGTTTGTGACGTAGTAGTGCAGTGTTTGCAAGGACCCGTCGGCATAAGTGACAGAAAGACGCGCACGACCCCAGGTATGGGCAGTAACCGTGAAACCAACCCAGCCAGCCGTTTTCGCGTCAGTGTTGGTGGTCCAAGTCAGAGCACCGGCGGGCGACACGGCCATGCTTTGCACAGCAGACGGAGCATGGAGGAAAAGTTTTCCCTGTTGATCTGTGGGGAGGATGTATCCTGGAACCGAGACGGCGACGGGTCGAGAATTTGCTTGGAGAGTGCTCTCGATGTTGCGGATCGAAGACGCCACGCGGAATTGCAGTCCGTATGTCCGCGTCTGCCCAGCAGCGAGCACAAAAGACGTCGGAGCATTCCAGGGTGTGACTTGGGCCCATTCGTTCTGCGCGTAAGCCAGAGTGTGGAATTGCCATTCATACAATCCTAAGAAAGACGGTTGAGTCTCCGAGCAAAATGATATTAATCACACTATCGTACAAACCTTCAAACGTCTGGCTCTGATAGAATGGTGTCGCTGACGTGGATTCTGGGAGAAAACGCCAACCTTCCAGAGGACTCTTGCCGACAGGCATGACGACCAAGGGCGGCAAAGTACCGAGGAGCGGTGTCACCTGTACAAATCCAGCGTCCTGACCAATATAAGGATCAAACAGGCTGCAGATTGTATTAGTCTGAGCTGCAGTGCGTCCGGTGAAGATCTGGAAATTCATCAAGTATGAATATAAATCGGTGTGTGCGTCCATACGTTGTTGAATTCCAATGGAGCGCCTAATGCACCGATTTCAACGGCCACCGTCTGGGAGTTGGTGACGTCGAAAAGAAGCTGGATCCCTGAGCTATCGGACACCCAACGGCGAGTTATGTTCAGGAGAGACGTCGTGGGTAGGGTAGGGCTCAAGTTCGCAGCAGCAAGGGTGGAACCAGAGACGGCGGCGGGGGTCAGTTTCTTCCGGGCAGTTGACGAATCGCCGCTGATCCAGGCGGTCGAGCCTACTTTACGAGCTGCGATACGGAATCAATTGCGCGGTTCATCAAGAAGAATCGAAAACGAACCTCGGAATGTGATGTCACCTGCGAAGACACAAATTATGAAAGGCGGATAAAAAGCAGTAGCAAGACCGACCAAGATGGTAATTTCCGTTGGCCTGGCGCGAAGTCATCCTGGTCGGTCAATCATATTAAAAAAACAACCTTCCCTCGAGGGTAATTCAAGCAAACGCACATGTCCGTAGGGATGAAGTTGAAAGTAGACCCGGCCGGCGAAAGGGAGTAGAGGGTTTGCGAGTCTTTGACTAATTGGACATTGAAGGCCGTAGTATTGAAGGTCGAAAATCCATCGGGCAACCCTAGTTGTGCTTTTGCTGTGTGCATATGCACTATAAGCACAATTAAAGTGGCAAGCATGATCTCGAGGGCCCGTCGCATGCTAGGAATCGGTGAGGAAACTCGTTTAAAACACAACGTTCACTCACACTGTTGCCGAGCGAAAAGTCTGCTGGTAAGGGAGAGATGAGCGCAGTTTTAACGAGTCCTTCGCGTGCATATGACCCCGATTCTGGATCCGTCAGAAGCAGGCGAAGCATGCGGGGTAGCATTCGAACCATAATTAAAACGAGTGGAGAAGGGACCAGGGTCAGTGGTCACCTTTTTTTTTCAATGGGTTCTTGGATTCTTACAGGGTCAAAGCTTGGGAGAATCTCGGAGCCAGTGGTCATTGGGACGAGATTCCGAGTCTCGTGCGGATTGGATACTTCCGCATTACCTTTTACAGCCTCCCGGTCCGCTTGCGTCTTCATTTGGCCGAAATCCTCCACGCTGAGCTTGGGGCGGGCCGATAAGATTTGTTTGGACGAGTGTTTCTCGGTGCCGAGGAGTCCAAGAACTAGAGTCCGTGCCGTTTCACCGCTCATCAGTGTCGGGTTCAAGATTTTTAAAAAATCAAATTAAATCGGGATTTGCCGTTACAGCAAATCCCGGAAATAGCCGAATTCCCCTTCTCTCTTTGCAATGCTACATACCACTGCGTCGACATTGACTAAAATCTGTTCTCTGAGCCAATGCGCCATTCGCTCATCTCAGCGCGTCTCTTGAAGCCTTCTCTGGACTATCTAACTGGTAATAAGGAGCAAAGGCGACAGAGATGACGATGACCCGACGAGCATATAAATATTGTATAAATCCATTTCGCCATGGCCTCCTAGAGACATCTCCGAAATAATCCAAGCTGCACTGTCCCCCAACAAGGCAACGCTTTGTATGACTGCCAGCCTTTTCATGTACTGGGGATTTCACCTTGTACCGCGTTGTGAGGCCTTATCTGGCGCCGTCGGAACTCTGCTGTATGTTCCGCCACCTTGTCCTTCACCCACTCACAGCTTGGGCTGTACTTGCTGATAAAAACTCAGTTCCGAGTTTTCGGACGATTTCACTAGTAGGTGCAACTTACTGACATCGGCTCGCCGCTGGGGCGGCAGAGACGCCTTCCGCTTCTCGTCTACCTCTCCACCAGGCAACCTTTTCTGGATAACGGCGTCAAAGATCGTCAAACGCCCTGCATCCGCCATCCAGTTCTTCGCTCCGAGAATCACTGAGGATTGGGACCGGTAGATTATCTTCAATTTGGGGTCGATTGGAGGTGGATCCAGCTGGTTGAGCCTCTGACGGAAGAGACGAACTAAATCGTTCAAATTCTCCTCAGCGGCATCTAATTCCTGCGCTGCAGCCTTTCGAAATTCCGGCGAGAGACGGGTCGACGGGCGCACGCCGCGCCCCCGTCTGGCGGTCCAAAGAGCCGAGAAGTCGAACGTGGGTTCGAGGAGAGCGGTGAGAAGTCGATAATAGAACGTCAATTGGGGCCGTGCAGGTTCCGCATTCGCGTCCGACGGGGGGGTGGTCCTTGCACGTTTTTGTGTTGCGCAGGCGGATTCGACGCGTATCTCGCTCAAGTTGGAGCGCGGCGGCGGCCTACACGAATGAAAACTATCAACATTCACTACGGCCCATTGCACTCACTCACAATCTTGCCGGTGACGACTACACCGTTCACGATGCCAAAGACGGGGACATCGTGCTGAGTATAGCCGTTCTCCACAAAGATTCCCAAGAGACCACTACACTTATCATACTAAGAAAATCAGCTGGCTTCATTTATCAAAACTAAGAAACTCACCGTGCCGCCCACCAGGTCGACCCTCGTCCCCAGGTGACCCTCGCCCACAGGTTAATCCTCATCCACAGGTTGACCCTCATCCACAAAGTCCAGGTTGCCCTCGACCTCAGGTTGGTCTCCGATTTGAACCTCCAAGTGAGCGATCTGGGTGGGGGACATCAGCAAAAGCAATAATTTGGCGTGAATGGCACAACTCGGCCCATTCCAGTGGGATCTTCAGTTATCTTTCGGACTGCGATCTTACTGCCTCTCGTTGAGAAGAAGGAAGGGGCGCCGTTTGAAAGTCTCCACAGCATGTCATATTCCGCTTTAAACTCACCCCTGGTGTGTCGAATTCAGTCAAAGCTCTTTTGATAGCTCGCAATTTTCCGACACTCTTACCACACCAGAGCAATGAGGTCCGTGACGAAGAGAGTCCCTGGTAAGCAAAAGCGATACATCGGACTGCCTTTCGGCGGCCTGAAGAATCCGTCAGGAGTGGGGCGATTGAAGCCTTGAAAACGACTCACCAATAGTAGCATCGGCCCTTGGGAGAGGGAAGTCTTCAATATCGTCTGAAATAATAATGCAACCCGAATGCGCGCGAATTTGAGGGAGAAAAGCATCGAAACTGCGTCGCGATTCGGGTGAGATCAGAGGATGTCGAGTCACATGGGCGCATTGCATCGTTTTGATTAACTCCCACGATCGTGATTCCGCCTCCTATCTCCAATCCTTCAATATTTCCCCACTACTCGCAGTGGCACCACACGCGCGCGAGCTGTATCGATCCTACCTCCCGAAATCACTACCAATGAGTGCATCGACGCGCCCGGAAGTTCCAAATTCGGTATGCAGCGTGATATACTGAGGCATACCCGAGTCTCAAATGGACTATTTCTGCTTGATTTCTGCAGTTCTCGGACGCCGAAACGACTGAGTTGTCGCGCGCCGGAATCGGTTTCCAAATTTTGCCTTATCCTCGCCTTGTATTAACCGCGTGTTCCGCAGCTGACGCTCCCCTGTGGTTTCAAATCTGGCACCTACAGTCCTTTGTCCCGTAGGTGATTTTACTTACTTACTCTAGCGCGGTCATGATAATGAAAACAGACTCCGTCGCTCGTTGGATACTAGTAGGTTTTCCAAAAAGCTAGATGTTGAAGAAGAAGCAAGAGTAATTAGTCGACCATCGTTTCGTGCTCTGAGTTCATAATAATTTTCCCTTAGCGGGCCAACTCGGAGAGAGGAACAGGCCATAACGACCCATTTGAAATGGTTCCCTTCAAGGACGGTACCGACCCCATTACAGCCCCGGTAAGCCGTCCAGATAAATCTCCCTACGCTTATAATTAGTATCTGATTTTCTGAGCGCCAGCACGCGCTCCCTGCCCTTCACAATACTTCCGACATACGCGGGCTGACGCCAGCGGAATCCACTTTGTACTGCCAGAATTATGGGCTCGAACACCTCAACACCGAGACAGAACGCCATGTTCTGATTGCCAGACATATCGGATATTACGGCGCCATTTGGTAGAGTTTTGTCGCGCGATACTATTGACCTTAGCACACTGAATTCCTCTCTCTCCTTGGTATCTATAATCTACGTATACGCCCACCGTAATGATAACTGTATGTGCTCAATAGACTGCCAGTGCATTCAAGGCGCAACTACCTCACTCAGAGCTCCAAGGTCTATTTTGTCTGTATGAGACCGTCCGCCACGAAATTAAATCCCCTAGGGTATATAGCGTCTATGCACCGAGCTACTTTTGATACATCATTACACCATCCCGCCACCCCCTCTCTAATCCGTCGCCAGCTCAAGATCAACCGGCCCCGGTGGATGCCCCTGCTGCCCCTGCTCCGCCTCCGCACCCATACCATACAGCCGCCCCCACTCGAGCATCACCGCCGAAAAGTAGCAGTCGTTCTGCGCGTCGGTGAGCACGCGCTCGGCGAACACCTGCCCCGCCTGCTGGATCGCGCGCGCCTGGTCGTCGTGTGCGACCGCCCACTCGAGCTTCTCGACGAGATCGGACAGGTCGGGGAGGACGGGGATGTAGTGCTCGAACGGGCGCAGCCAGTCGTTGAAATACTCTGAGAAGACCGTTGACTGGGGGTGCGTGTCAGACAGTACGAATACAACTTGAGATGGGAGCGCACTTTGAAGACAAGCGACCCGCTGCGGAGGAGCCCCAGGTAGCGCCCCGAGAACGAGTTCCCGTCAACGTCGAAGAGGTATTTGTATTTGTACACCTCCTCGCGCGGGGAGGACGACGTCGCGATGCTATACTCCTGCTTGATGAAGTCGGCGTCGCAGTTCTCGCCGCACAGCCCGTCGTGGAAACCAGACAGCTTGACGTTCATGAGGTTCTTGTGCTTGCGCCCGATGTCGATGAGCCGGAACCGCGGGAAGGCGTGGTAGTTTTCACCGTACACCCACCCGCCGGAAGTCATCCCGCGCCAGTCTGGGCCGAGTGAGCAGACAAGTAGGTATATTGTGCCGTACAACACTCACAGAGCTTATCCTCCTTGTTGTCCCAGGTGATGTTGTTCGCGTAGCCGTATGATGGGGACCACCATGAGTCGGTGTAGTAAAACTATACGCACTTCAGTAATTTGACGCGTGTACGAGAATTCGCTTACCTCGCTGGGAACGAGAATGTCCGCAAAACACGGCGAGATCTTGGTCATGCTCATAACGGGGTACATATCCGTCGTGAACTCTGTGCTCGAGGCGAACAGCATGACTGCGCGCAGTATCAATTATTGCTCCAGCGAATAGACGTAATACGCACAGCCGCTCGCGTCGTTTGCCAAGCCAGAAAAGCCCGTCGTCCGCATGGGAATGGTGCACTTCATTTCATCTTGGAAGTAGGATGCAGTAGGGCGCGGGGTGTGTCGGAACGGTGTCGAGTCAGAGGCATTTAGCGCCTTGGGGCGCATACCGGGTTGCCGGTAGTTAAAGACGACGCGAGGCTCGTCACGGCCGTTGATGATTATGCTCATGTTGGGCACGAAGGACTCGAACCGTCCAAAGGTCCGCGGCCAGTCATCAGTATAAAGTGTGAATTGCTCGTCTGTGAAAGCGAACTTGTTTCCTGCGAATACGCCCGTCTTCAGCCCGCGGCCTTCCTCTTGAACCTGGGGCGTGGCTTTGTCGACCATCCTCTTGAAGTACGTGGGATCGTCTTTGGCAAGCTGGTAGAACGGCTCAAAGTCGCGCGAGATCTGCGCGTACTCGTCGATGAGACACGAGTGGTCCCGCGCAAATTGGAACCATTTGTCGTATGTTGGAGGCGGCGGGCGGTTATTTCGTAGAGAGTAACGCGCGATAGCTTGCTCAAGTGTGGAAGATTGACGAGCAAATAGCGCGTCCACCTTGGCATTCGACACATTCCAAAAGTCCCTGGCTGGGCCTAGGTAATAATTAACATAAGTCGGCGGTACAGAGCCTAGTCTCAAATGTAAAAGGTATGACACGAAGGGCGCCGCGAAAACCGTTCCTGCGCTCGCCGCACAAGCGGCTCCCCACTTCAGCCACCACTCCATTCTTGTGTGATTTGGAGGGCGCCAGTCGGCCTCATCGACGCGTCGACGCTCACCCCCACATTCGACGCCCGTTGGTCACGGCCACGGATCGACAAAACAAAGAAAAAGGAAGCAACGCATACCTCGCCGCCGTTTAGGTTCTCTTGAATTGAACGCAGCTAACACAAGGACTGCGAGAACACCGAAAATGAGGATAATTGGCCAGCTCCGCCGCAGCCGTCCTGGCCGCTGTTCGTCGCCGGAGGCAAATCGCCGCATTTCCTGCTCAATTTCTTGATCATCGTCTTCATACTCCCCATGCGACATACCGCCGTTAACCGGCAGTAATGGGTGGTCATCTCCGTTGGAAAGAGCGGCATTTTGGCGCTTGAAAGGAAGCCATGCGGACGCCATTCATGGACGACGGGAAAGAGAGAGAGTCGGCTGTGCGGGGGTAGAAAGAGAAAGCAGCGGGATGATCGCCATCACAAATTTTGTGTTGAAGTTTCTCACAGATGAATAAGTTACCAGGGAAGGGCGCATAAAATGAATAGAAGCCAGGCGCCCGGAAAAAAAAAGGGTGACCTGAAAAGGCCGGATCGTGGAGACTCACAGATGAATGCATGATGAGCTCTAGGTATTATGTGTCCATCCAACGATAGTAAATTAATGCTATATATAAAAGTACATTCATACACCTTTCCCAACGAGGCCCGCGCGCTTCGCGACCAAACCACCACTCCCCCCGCCCCGCTTCCCACCCACAGGCCCGCGCCCCGGCCCATCTGTGTCGACTGTCTTCCGCTGCCACTGGTCAATAAGCTTCCCGACGCCCTGGTACGGCCGCTCAGGCGACGGCGAGCGCGCCTCGTCCGCCGTCGCCGTCGCCTTGCGTGAGGGCGGACGCCCCGCCGCGCTGCTGCTGCCCATCGTGTCGACAGACTTGTACGACGTCCGTCGCGCGCGAGGCGCCACAATCTCCGGCTCGCGCTGCGGGGTACCCGTCCGCGGCAGACCCGTCGGCGAGACGCGCGGCGGGAGACTGGCGCCCTTCGACGGGTCGCCGAGCCCCGCAGACAAGGGAAGCCCGGTCGGCCTGCCATTGATTGGACCGGCGGACGACGAACTGGAGGTGCTCCGAGTCGAAACCGACGTGAACCGTCCATTTTCCCGAGGGGCTGCGGACGGAACAGACTTTGACGGTGCTAACGGAGGGGCAATGGGGGAAGCAGTGGCGGAGGTAGGGGACTTTGTCGACCCACCGATGGCCTCGTACCGCTGAACCATATCCGAGATGGACGTCCGGCGCATATGCGAGCGAGGTCTGGGCTCCTCGGAAGGCGCCATTGGGTCCGCTGGCTTTGAGGGGAAGATAAGCATTGACTGTGGACGGGGAGAGCGACCGGATGCCGAGATGGGAGTTGTCGGCGCAGACGACTTGTTGGTTCGCGGTGAGCCAGGTTGGGGACGCCCAGAATTCGGCGGCGACAGGGCCGAACCAGCGTTGGAAGGGGGATGGGCAGTAGAGACAGACGCCAACCCGGTCGAGCGCCGTTTGGCCTTACTCTCCGCCACCGTGGGCTGCTGCTGGGCCGCTGGCATACCCGATCCGAAAACAGCCTTCCGCGGTGTCAAATCGTCCAGCAAACTGGGAGATACACGCTCCTTCTCCTTCGGTGTGGGCAGCGCCAGTCCTCCAGCGCCGCCGTACAAGTCCACCAAATCGTGAACAGAGCTCTGCCGCCCCTTACGCTTCGGCCGCCCCACCTCCTCCGTCGTCTTCCCCTTGCCCATCGGCGTCGACCTAAACCCACCTACGTCCTCCGGCCCCTCATCCGCACTCGACGCCGACTCCACCTCCCGCTCCTTCTGCATAACCTCCTTCTGCTTCCCAGGCGGCCCCCACCCATGCTCCGACGGCTCGTTGCTCAGATCTATAGCAGGGAACACGCGCGCGGCTCTAGTGGTCGGCGAGGACGGCGTCTGCGGCGACGGGGGGATCTGGTCCCGGATATGGTCGCGCTGCACCCGTATTCCTTCCTGGATATGCAACGGTGCCTTCTCTATGACCGATGCGCGTTTGCTCGGAGACTGCCGCATCACCGGTGCCGGCGCAGAGGGCTTGTAGTCCGTCCCGGAGCTTGAAAACGACTTGTAGTCCCCACCCAACGGCTTGTGGTCGGCGCCGGATCCGTACGACGATTTGTAGTCCGTACCCGAGGACCCGCCGCCCAACGGCACGCCGTACGTGCGAGTAGAAGTCGCAGGCGTGGTCGCAGTGCGCGAGTGGGACGCAGCCATCGGCGTACGCACCTCCTCATCGGGTCCAGTGAGCCAGTCTCGGTTCTGCATCGTCGACTCCAACGCAGACGGAGCACCGCTCGACAACACAGAGCCCGCCGGCCGCGTCAGCGTGGGGCTGCTATCGTTGCTACTGCTGCTCGTGTAGCTCTGCTTGATGGACAACGAGCTGCGGTGCTTCCGCGTCAGCGCCGGGCGCGTGCTCTCAACACGCGGCGACGCAGCGGAGGACCCAGGCGTCGCGCGTCCGGCCGCCGGCCGGCTGCTGCTCCCCGCGTCTCGGTCTCGCCCGGCGGTCTGCTGCGACCGCGCGCCGTCCGACCCATACGCCGTCGCAGAAACGCTTTCTTTGCGGGGCGGGAGCGCCGGCTGCTGCTGTGTCTGCCCATTCGCTGGGAGAGGTGGAGAGAAGCTCGCGTCGAGCTCTTCCAGCGACGGGAAGCGCGTCTCTGCGGTGTCGCCCAGCCCCGAACCCGGGCGCGACATCGACGCCGGGGCGTGTGAGAGCCACGAGGAGCCTGAGCTGGTGGGCTTGAGCGGGGGCGGATTCGGCGACAGCGACTGGCTCGGCCCTTGCCCTGGTGCCGATAGAGATTGCGGCTGCGGCCGCGGGGAGGGCGAGGGGCGAGAGGGTTTGTAGTCCTTGTAGTCGCCGCTGAGGCCTTCGTACTTCTGCGAATGACTACTGCTGCTCATGCCCGCCAACCCCGTCCGTAGCAGCCGCGCTTCGCCGAGGGTCGGTGCAGGTCTGTCATTCCCGCCCAATGACCCGAGCCCTTCGAAGGCGTCCTTGTCCTTCAGGTTACCCCCACGCTGAGACGTAAAAGATCCCGTGAACGCTGGTGGTCTCAGCGGCGGAGGTGAGAAAGTAGGAGCGGCTTTCGCTGCCGATGTAGGCGGCGAGGATTTCGCGGAGGATTTCGCGACAGTCGAATTCGGGTCGAACGAGTCCCACAACTTCTCCGCAAAGTCGTCTCCGAATCCTTTGCTCGGCGTCGTTGGATTGGCTCCCCCGCGGGTCGTCCATGCGTCGTCTAATACACTCCGCTTCGCCGGCGCGCTGGTGCCGCTCTTGACGGTGACCGCATTCCACGCTTTATCCTCCTCCTCGAGCCAGTTCTTGCTTTGTGGCGGCGGAGGTAGGGCACGCTCCTTCTGCGGACTAGCGGGACGCGACCTGGAGGGCGAGGCATGCCGGCCCTCTGTTGTTGGCCGGCCGCGACGCATAGGCGCGATCGCCTCGAGGACCTTGTCGCGTGCTTGCACACCAGCATTCTTCGCCGGAGATTGCTGCTGCTGCTGCTGCGAGCGGTAGGTAATGGTGCTGTCGAGGGGATTCGACTGGGCGAACTGCGTCTGCTGCGGGCGCGGGGAGAGGGGCTGCGGCGGGGGGATGTTGTATGTGAATTGGGACTTGGTGCCCCGCAGACGATGCACGATCGAGAGCAGCTCGAAGACGGACGGACGCTGGCTTCCGAGTTCGCGTAGCATTGATGCTTGATTGATATCCAGTTAGCATGGCAATTTATTTTGGGGTGAAGATAATAAACACACCAATGAGAGAGTTCATTTGTTGTGAGTAGACCGGATATGGTGGGATGCGGTATTGGACATTGAGGATGGCCAGCGGGCCGTGTTCCTCGAAGGGGGTGGTGTAGTAGCAAAGTTTGTAGAGCAAGACGCCGAGTGCCCATACGTCACTCTTCTCGTCGACGGCTCGCCGCAGATAGGGATCGACCATTTCCGGCGCCCTGTACTGCAGCGTCGTGTGGCGATTCAGATCGGCTTCGAGGGCGCGGATCTCCTGTGTCGTTGCGGGCGGCCGAGGTGCGACCGTGGTCGCACTGCCAAAGTCGCACAGCTTGAAAGACGTCGCCGTTGATTGCAGAATATTTTCGACCTTGAGATCCCGATGGAGGAGCGCCGGCCGGGCGTTGTGCATGTAGGCCACGCCCTCGCAGACGTCTACGAATATTTGCAGAATCTCGGCCTCTGTCAGACGCTCTCGTAACCGTCGATTCATCATGTCAATAATTCCGCCCCCTAGCTCGAAATTCAAGCAACATGATTTGGAGCGCAAAATGAGAGCGCACCGGGACAGAATTCCATCAGAATGAAGACTTCGTATAAACCATTTGGCATCCTGTGCCATGCTGCATCGATGAGGTGGACGATGTTCGGGTGTCCTTTGAGCAGCCGCTGCGTATTCAAGCGGTGAAGCACCTGCAGTAAAGTGGATCTGCCGACGAACCATTATATCGACCTCCTTCTTGACCTCAGTAAGCATAGCGTCGTTAGCGACAGCGATGCGCTTGAGGACGTGGTGTGTGGTGTTGTACACCGGAGTAGCGGTTCTGACGAGGTACACATGGGCAAAACCACCTATTCAAGCAGGATAAGCGGTGGTGGGACCTAGCCAGCGACGGAACCAGCCTTGGGACAAGTAGCGCTCGACCTGGACGGTGTATTTGTTAACTGAAATCGACTGCCCAGGAACCAGAGTGCCCGGTTGCTGGGCCATGGTCGAGAAATCTGTACCACGGCTGGCTGAGGCAGCACCGTAGTCTCAGTTCCTGAGGAGAGTTTGAGGAACAGCGCGAAAGGGTAATATTGCACGTGATGCAATGTCAAAAATTAAAATTAACTTTTAATTCTTTCCATGTCCCTCTCATCCACATCGCGTCTGGTACCCCAGATAGCCCACACAAGGAGCATCTCCGGCTCTCCATACGGCCGCACCCATGTTTGGAAGCGCCGAAAACCCGTCCTGCCCAACCCCGTCGTCCCCAAATTCCCCCAGCGCGTAGTCCGCGCCGACGGCTCCTCGTTCGTGCACTGGACGACCTCCCCCCGGTCTCTCATCCGTCTCACACGCGACACCACGAGCAATCCGCTATGGAACACCGGCATGTGGGCCGACGGACGCGGTATGGAGGAGGAGAGCGAGACAACGGGTCGGCTGGGTCGCTTTAACCGCAAGTTCGACGGTGTGGGCGGGAAAGGCGAGGATGTCGACTGGATGGACGGCGCAGAGTCACTACCGGCCGCAGGGGAGCTCGTCCGGACTGCCTGGGAAACGAAAAAGTCGAAAGACAAGGATAAGAAGAAAAAATGAGCGGTGAGTGCAAATTTCGTTTGTTGGCCTTCCGCTAAACCGTTCGCAGATTAGAGACGCGTTCTTGTAATAATGGGTCTTCAATAATTTACAATAAATACCCGGCACGGTGCAACAAGTGCACTACATCTGCACCAAGCTCACGAATCCGAATCTGAGTCTTCCCCGTCTCCTAGCGAATAGCTCGCCCCTCCTGCACTCCCGCGCTTCGTGTGCCCCAGCAGCGCCCCGTTCCCCTCGTGCCCGTTCGATTGCGTCTGCGTGAACCTCCCTTCGGGCTTCGACTCCGCGTCTTCGCGGTCTGCCAGCGTGTACATCGGGGCTCCTTCCAGCGATGCATAGCTGTGACGTGAATCAATGAACAGGTGCAAGGAAGGAAAAAAGCAAAGCGCACTCGCGGTCTCTCCCCCGTGGTGGCGTCCGTAACTCAATACACAGCTGGCCCAGCGCGAGCGTCGTCACCGCGATGAGGATGAGCCTGAATGCCCGTAAATGTATTAGTCCACCGTCGCAGTCTCAATGAAGGGAGACAGACGCACCCCGCGTTCAGCGTCATCGCGATTAGCATGTACGCGCTACAAGAATGATTTTATTAGCGGCCAGCGAGTGTAAAAGGTCGCCACGCACAGCCGAAGCATCGCCAGCACCCAATACAATGCCGCGCGCCACAGCGCATTCGCCGCGCGCACCCGCCGTATCGACGCCGGCGCCCATCGCGTCTCGAACGTGTATGTTAGCAGCCTGAAAGCGAGTTACAGTATTCCGAATGAGTTGATTGGACGTAAAGCCACCTCTCCAAAAGACATAGCACGGTCGTGAAGAGCGCCCCGAGCACGAAGCCGCCGAAGTAGTCGATCTGGATGAAGGAGAAGAGGACGTGCGTGCCCTGGGAGGACCAGTGGAGCGTGTCGCCTGCGTCGGCCATTCTCAAGCAAGAGCTGTGTCAAGTGGATGATGGTGGAGCTTCTTGTTTCGCAAACCAGACTAATATAATACTAGGATCGCTTGAAGGCCCTGGGATGAAGCGGTGAAAGTGAAATGAAAGTAGGGACCGTGGGGCGTATGAAGCACTAAAAAAGTTGAGATGGTTGTATGCCAGCAAACTTGGCGGTCAGGCGGCGTTGATCAGTGACTTCCCAGGCCCAGGGGCGCCAGCGCCAAGTCAGGGATAATGAATTTGGCTCTGTGGCCAGCCTCTCCGTAGCACTTTGGAGGCGGGGGGAGAGAGACGAGACCATTGTAGTATTGTTTAAGCGAGCCACCGGGCTCAATCTTGTCCCTGACCATCACCACCACTGCGCAGCACAACTGAGCTTTCTAGCTTTCTGAGATCTTTCGATGGTGAACCGCGATACTAGGCACCTGTACTGCCTTTATCTGCTTCTATCTGGGCCATTTCTACCGACTAGGACTCGGAGACGCAATAAATAGCGCCAATATAGTAAAGTCCACCATTTTTAGCAGGCAATTTGGACTTGCACGGACGATTATGGCGGACGGCACTGCGGCTGTTACTTGTGCGGGACCTGAAGACATCCCCTTGCCGCGCTATTTCTTTCACCCATATTACCGGTTTTCAATTATGATGCTGCCACTGTACTCTCGGCGTCTTCGGACTTGGCTTGTGCATGGCGGATAACTGGGCTTGATTCTCTCTCTGGGCGTCTTCGGACTTGGCTTGTGCTTGGTGGATAACTAGGCAAACGATGCGACTCCTGACATGGTGTACTTGCCGGTTGGACCGTCAGAGTCGAACGGCGACATGAAACCACAAGGCAAGACGACACCGCGACTCAGATATGCCGGGATAATCCAATGGGGCGCATACAAGTCGACGTATTCGCTCGCTGTCTCCTAGCTCGGTACTAGTGGGACTGTACTACAAAGTCCCAGCACTCGAGACACAACACGACAGTCTTATCTCCAGCATCCCGAATTCCGAGCTGGTTGGAGCGGTTCTTCGACCTCAATCCCACTTTCCTTCGATCGCTCTCGCTTGATTCTCCATTCGCTCATTTCCCCTGGACCCAGTCAACCAGCCTTCCAAGCGTACGCGCCTGGATCCCTCACGGCTGAAGTGTTCTTGGAAAGGCGTCGACCTTCCCATCTCTGCATTTCTACTTTCTTGTCTTGTGTTCACAGAAAGCGTCCGACATGGATCTCATTCATCTACGAAGATGGTTACAGAGGACACGGAGCATGGGGCCATGGCTGGCCTTTTTTATCTCGGTCGTATTCATCCAGAACACACCATTGTTTGTACCCACTACCACTGTGCCTGTATTGTGTTTTGCTCGCGCAAATATGCTGGACCTGTTTCCACGCATTCATCGCCAGACATCCAGCCAGAGCAAAGTACAAACGAAACGAAAAGCACGCCAAAAAAATGGCGGTGGGCTGGTTTGTAGTGACGCGCCGACTGTGAAGGCGCCCCAAACCCGATGGCACGCAACGCCGCGTGCGATCCGAAGACAATCAACTCACTTCGTACTTACCCGGAGAAAGTCTCCAGTTTTGGGGCGCGAATTTTCAGGCTTCTCGAGAAGGAAACGGCCTACCTGGTTGGTTGAAAGTGCGAGGTCTCGACGCGCGAAAGTTTGGAGCAGACTGGCACTGAGATGTTGGGACGCGAGTTTTTGACGCGCATCTTGAGGCCTTGCGGCGCCGGATTCTGAGGTGAGGCGCATTTTGAGGCGCGAGATCGATGAGTCTGGCGGCGTCTTGAGCAGTCGATGGGCACTTGAGGATCTTGGCGCGCTCTTCAAGTTGATGGGTCGTGAAAAGTGTGGGGTCTTGTAGTTTTGAAGCATGAGGTCTTGACGCGCGCCGCTCTCGAAGCTTGAAGTCTTGAGTTTTTTGACGAAGTTTGAAGTCTTGTGGTGTCTTGAAGCTTGAAGCTTGCAGTTTTGAGGTTTTCAAGTGTCTTGAAGCGCACTTGATGGGTCTCTAAGCGCGAGGTATTGACGCGCACTTCGTGGGTCTTGAAGCCTTCAAGTGGCTTGAAGCGCGAAGTCTTGACGCGCAATTGATTGGTCTTGAAGCTTGAAGACTTAAACACGATCTTTATTTGAAGCGCGATGTCTTGACGTGGTCTTGGTTGGTCCTCAAGTCTTGACGCATCTTGAGGCGCCTTGAGCAGTGTCCCACTGAGGTCTTGAAGTCTTCAACTTGAAGTGTCTTGAGCAGCTTCCCACTGAGGTCTTGAGCGGGTTGACGCATTTTAAGCGATCTGCTCAGAGAAATTGTGCTTCCAGAGGGAATTGAACCCACGGCCTCGCCAGTCCCGACAAGGGTGATAGGGGTGACGATGCTGTAAGCGCATTACCCACTGCTATGAAGGGATGAAAACATACGCTAGAGCGGTGAATATATGACATCCCTGGCACCTGACAATGATAAAGTTATGAGGAATCATTAATCATTGAGCGACTTTAATGTATTTCTTGTACCTCGGTTGGGCCGCACGATAATTTTCGACAAGACCTTCGCAAGATTATGCTTTTGGGCTTGATATGTTTGATCCGTCCGTAAATGGGGATATCAAACGCGTAGGCGCAGATCCCGCAAATATTCGCAGATCCTCGCTAATCCCGACGCGTACAAGCGCGTACATACAGTGCCTGTGCAACAGTAGCCAACAGTGCACAAACGTGTTATGCTCAGCTACTCAGCGGTAAACAGCATAATGTCGTCAACAAGTTGTCAGGTTTTTACGACGGGTTTCAAACGGGCTCTGCGACGGAACAAGCCGCGACATAAAATTACAGGTTCGAAATCGGTACATACTACATATTTCATTGTCAATCAACAGATAATCATTTATATACGTCGAGCTCTCTCCGCAGCTCGTGTTCATCACTCAGGCGGCTGCCGCCTTCTCGTCACTCTCTCGTACTTCCGCAGCCTGCGCCTTGTCTTTTCCGTGGAAGCGATCAACCAAATGCGGGGTCCACTCCGCAGAGTTCCAGGGCTTCACGCCGGAACGATACATTTCGTCAACCTTCATCAGTGTCGTCAGCTAACATTTGCAGTGAAGTTGAGAAACGACGAACCTCTTCCAGACTGAGGCCTTTGGTCTCGGGGATGTAGAGGTATACATAACCGTAACCAAACACCAGCATTCCGAAGAAAATAAGCAGAATGAGGGGACCGATGTCGTTGGCAATGCGCGGGGCAAAGAAACCGAGGAGGAAGTTCCAGAACCAGTTGGTCGCACTTCCGAGGGCAATGGATTTCGGTCGGACACGTAGAGGGAACGATTCTCCAAGATACACCAATCTGTACTCCGTGAGTGATGCAGTACTATATAGACAGTGGTTTGACTCACGGCGTCGGTCCCCAGAAAATGGAGAACGAGCAAACGTGCAAAACCGCGAATGCGATCAGGGTGTCGCCTTTATTTCGTTAGAAAATGGGCGTTAAATGGACCATTCGCTCACCTCCTCGTTTATTTCGAGACGTAAGGAGTTCTTTGGCAGTTCCCGTCTGCGTGAGATGTCAGACAGCTTTCATTAGTTCGTGCTGAGCATATTGGCTTACCGGCGCCAAAGTAGCGTGGCCAACGACTCCGGCCTTGTTACACAGTGAGAGATCGCAAGAAACAAGAAAGGTAGGAACATACAACAAGTGCGCAGATAGCTTCCAGTACTGCACCAGTGAGTAGAGACTAAGTAATCCAACAAATGAGAAATTTAGATCCAGTGTACAAGAGACAATCCTTGCCCGCCGTCTGCCCCATGTCTTGAGCGGAGATGAGATGAGCACCAGGTGGCTATAATTGAAGACCCCCTTCGATCAAGTACTACGAAAGAAGAAAGGAAAAATCAGAGGGAGCGTTAGGAAGTAACGAAATTTCTTACCAAAGCCGGTACGGTTCCAGCAACTGAAACTGCGCCGAGGATTTTCTGTTCGACGCTCTGAGAGGCCTCTGTGGCTGCAGGGCAACAATACATTCAAAAAAGCTCGAGGTTGCGTGGATTGCGCCGGAGTACCAAATGGGGACGCGGCCATTCAAATCCGTAACATCAGTGCTGGGTCGATTGGATTGACTCGTCGCCCTCCATTCAACGCCTTTCAATGTCTCTTCTAACTGCATTGGTGGACTTCTTGTCGAAGCCCGCGCCGCCAGGCGTCGCCGACCCCCCCGTCCTTCCTCCAAGCCTGAACAATCTCCCAAACGAAGTGTACATCGACGCAGCGCTTCAATACGTCACCTCCTACCCTTTTGAACGGACCTTCACGGTCTGTACTCCGAAGAAGATTCAGGAGAAGGAATTCAAACCAGACTCGATTTGGCAGGACAAGTCTAGGGCTGTTTTGAAAGCGTGCATCTCGGCCGACAGGGGCTCCCTTGCATCGCTGAGCAGCGGAGAACCGTACGACGCTTCCAAGCATCAGGTGGATTTTGTGCGTCAGCATATCATCAACCGACGATGGACCCTCGAGGAGGTTGCGTCCGAGATGCGGGCGCTCCTTCAGCTCAGTGCGTTCTTTCTCAATCATCGTACGAGTGTCTGAGATTGGGCAAGTTCGGTCGCGCACCCGAACAGCCTCCGCTGTCTCGACTCCTATGGACACGGGTCTACCAAGGAAGAAGAGCGTCGTCGACCAGGTATCTGCAAGTCTGAAGTCCCTGATACGTGAACTCACTCGGCTATCTAGGTCCGAGAGCGCGACGACAAATGCCGCTTGACCGGCGTTGAACGTGAGAAGGAGGGTTCTGAGGCGGAGGATCAAGAAGCACGCGGAATCGTCACGGATACGCTGCAGGTCGTCCACTGTCTACCCTTTAAGACTGGGAACACCGTTCGTCGCCCCTATGATTTTTTTTCTTGATATGTTCTGACTGTATATTCACCAGTCCTTCGACCTGATCGAGGGGCTGGCAGGCATAAATTTCACTGGCTGGCAAGCGGACAGCGTACAAAACGCTTTCTTGACGCGCCCGACCATCCATGAACAGTTTGCGGCTTTCAAAATCTTCTTCGAGTGGACCCGGACTGCCAAGGGCGAAGAAGTACGGTGTTTTCTTTCAAATGATGCAGAGAATGAATATTGATCCAGATTATCATTCGCGGTCGAACTAGCCCCGCAAGCCCAAAAACTACTCTGAGGGGTCTGCTAAACGACCGCGGACAGAGATGCGAATCAATTCTAGACAAGCCTCTTCGCCCCCGCCACGACACCAGCATCGCCGACCTTGATCCGAAATATTTTATTATCCACAAATATATTGGAGACATCGTCTGGATGTCTGGTGGAGCTGAGCCCGTCTCGGACGAGGAAGAAGAAGACGACGAGGATGTGAAGGTCCTCTCGCACACCAACATCGGCGCCATCATAGAGAAGTTGCACTCACCAGAGATGGACATGCTGCCGCGGGAGAAGGGGGGGATATTCCGGCCCAGAATACAGCTTGTTCCCAAAAACTCGGTTTGGGTGAACTAATTGTTCTTGTAATATGTACTTTTCAATTCATACCTCATGTATTAAGCAGATCCTTCGTATCAGTATGCACCTGTTTGTTTCCTCACGCCACCCCCGTCCGCTGATTTCCGAAACCACGTTCAACTTCAACACGTCCATCGCAGGCTTTGGAAAGTGCCTCAAATTGTGTTCTTTCCCGTCTTTGGAGACCTTTGATTTTTGCTTCTCATTGGGTGACTTCCCGTAAGACAGAAGTGTGTAAATCACATACTTTCGTCGGTTTGCCGAGATGCCGGCGCTCCCATCAGGACCCCATCGGCCTCAGATCTCGCTTACACTCCCTCCTACCCTCGTATACTCGAGTATCTGTTCGGGGGGTCCTGACCCCCCGAACAGAACAAATTTTGTTGAAACAAACCGAAAAAGGCAATGTCGGATCACGACCTACTAACGGCTCAACGGCACCTCATCCCCTCCGAATCTAACCTCCACTTAACTTGATCGTACGCTCAACATATGCTTGTTTATGACTTACACTGAACCTTGCCCAGGCTGCCATATCTCAGGTATGGAAGCCCAGGAACCAAGCCCTCAAGTCCCATTTTGGTTTGATATTGTTGCAGCTTGTATCAGCCTGTGGCTGCCGATTAGGTCGTGTGTGATAAATTTGGATGCCGTTTCACGGCCGAATGATATTCACCGCATAATCCGCTAAGACGAAGCCAAATGCACCGAGCAGGCTGGACCATTGCTGATGCAGTGTTAAAGCGCCGAGTTTGGTTTTTGCAACTGCAACTACCTTACGGATGGCCGCACAGCCAGACATTTGTTTTTCACACTTTTACTTCCCATCATTGGCACCGCGAAGTGTCTGAAAATTACAGATTTGTCTTACGGGAAGTCACCCATTTATGTTACTGGATTTTCAACCTCACCCTCGCACCCAGCCAAAGTTCGCCTAGCCCGAGAAACGAGGATGCTGATGCAACAAAATCTTCAGTTCACTTTTTGCTGTGCAATGACGCGTGGTGACGTTGGTCTGACGAGGCTAGGGCGCCACAAGAGGTGACCAAGATCTGGATCTTGGCTACCATCAAAGTTACGTGAGCTGTCCTATGTGACAGCGGCACATCAACGGCTGATGTGCGGCTGGTTTGGGCGCGGAATTTGGGAGACATTAAATCGCAAGCTGTTCTCATTGCTCTACAATATTCAAGATGACTAGGTTTGAGCTGGATGAGTTAGACTCCAAGTATCAGCAAGACTGCTATTTACGCAAGAAATAATTGAAGCATTTGGGCATTGGACCTCCCTTGTCCCTTCTCTGGCTTCTCCCCTTTCAAGATGTTGTCCGTTGGTGTGGACGGATGGACACGACACGTCGCGTCGTGAATCACAAGAAAGAGCCTCTGCACGTGTATTACTTATGTACCGGTGGTGGGGGCAGAGTATGTACAGGATCAATTTTCCATACTGATTAGATTTGATGCGTTAGAATCCGGACAAGCACAGAATTATGCGCGCTGCCAGCACTGGGCAGTAACTGGGCAGCAACTGGGCAGCGGGCTGCACAGCAGGCAGTCGAGGGAAGTGAGAAGCGATGCCACTGATCGCCGCTGTTTGCCTGAACCAAATACTTTCCTTTTTTGGGGGGGTGGGTGGTCGTGGGAACGGTGGCCAAGATCCAGAGATCGGTCACCTCTTGGGGCGCCAAATTGCATTCAAAGGAGGAGCCTGCAGTATCTCTCCTGCTTCTTCCCCATCATCTCTTTCCTTGCCATCAGCCTACCTCAAACTGCGGACTGGGCGGTCAAGTCTCTTGCAAGACTTTAAGTTCAGTAACAAGACCGAGACGCAAAGTGTTCAACTGTTTGCAAGCACCTGAGTCACAATGGACTAATACCATCATTGTCGCTCCCGTGTTAATGTTTACTGGGCTCTGAGGTCCTCAATCACTGTCCTGCCCCTCATCTTTGTTCAAGATCCTTGAATTATCAAGTTATCAACCCTGCACGACACTGGTTCTCAGAAGTTGAACAATTCAAGACTCAAATATCAAACACCGGCAATAGCGGTGAAATGCTTGCTCGGTGTCTACAACAGCAGTACTAGTTTAATCAAGACCCAACGAGCAGAATGCGAGTTGCTTGATTAAGACAAAAACGCAACTGCTAACCAAATCCTAACTACTTTCCCCTTGAATGGTTTAGACTGTGCCGCCGAGTACGGGTCTTTTGAACGCTTTAAGAAGGTTCAAGGAGCACAGATAATCCAACAGAGGTTGCGAGGAACAAGCCTGTTTTAAGAGGTCTAGTCCGAAGTGCAAGGTTTGATTTAGAGTATTAGACCTCTTTGAGCAATGCCAAACGAGTGCCTAAGCCAACAAATCGAGTTTTAAAAGCTTTAGAAGCTTGAGCCAACAATCCCGGGCCCAATCCTAACAAGGTGCCGTGTTCTCCAAATCCCAAATAATAAGCCTTCCAAGGCTACTGTAGTGTGGTGCCGTGTTCTCAATCCTAATAAGCTCTCTCTAGCTTCTTAACCAGTTCCCAATCCCAAGATCCCGAGTCAACAATTGATATTGAGTTACTTGTGCAGATGAAACAAAACTTCTTAACGAAGTCAGTCCTGGGTGACAAGTCCCGAATCTCCATCGTTTATCAAGCAATACCCGGTAAAGGCTAATGCTCTTAGTGACAGAAAGTTCAGTCCTATCCATGCCAAAACCTCCTCCTTATATACTGTACAATTACGCTTACAATACGATGATTAGTCTACTTGCTGGTATATGAGTAAGGCGTCCGTAGTTAATCACATGTGGGTAAATATATAGGATCCTCGTGTGTCGACCCCTTAATGCTTGAGTGTGTCCGGTGTGACTGCTTCCTGTTCGATCGTGTAGACAGTCTCATCTTCTATCCTCTTGTCCCCCATTCAGGACCTTCAGTTTTAGGTAGACGCAGGCACTGGCTCTGAGCCAGTACCTTAATCAGCCCAAACCGCCAAGTGGTTGTGGAGATATGCGAGTTACTGTCCTGGCCTGGTTCAAGTAACCAAATCAGGATGGCAACAATGATCGGATAGTTGATAAGCGAAGTTCAACCACAGCCGGGGTAACCGGTTACTGTTAAACCCAAATCACCTGACCCGTCGCGCAAGGCTCCTTCTGTAAATCAAGCACAACAAAGTACTCAAATGCCTAATCAAGACCCCACAGTGGTGCCCCAGATCATCAGAGAGGATGATTAATATTGCCCATGTTGTTTGTGGGCCCCGCGATGCCTTGATTAAGCAGCGATGCTTAATCTTAGCAATTAAACCCTTAATCATGGATGTCAACCAGTATGAACTTTCCAGTTGATGCATCCTAGGTGGACTTGATTAAGGTCCTCATGCAGGATAAAGCCCTGATTAGCCATATAGGACTTATGCTAATCCTTTGGAGCGGTGCGCTACGTGATTAAGGTAAAATTCGGCAAATTCCTTGCTATTTCACCCATGGTCCGGTTCACGGCTTATCAGCGGCAGAAGCTGCACAGTTTTTTGTTTACCATTTGGCCTCTCTCGAGTCTATTCATTACGACGACGGCATCCTCTCGTCGCTGGAGCCCTGCCAGTAAATGCATTGCACCCGGTGTCCTCAAAACGAACATCTGGCATGGCAGTGAGGATCGACTCCGAGTCTCGACGAAGATGGGCGGTCTCGGGCTCTGTGGGTGTGTCTTCCCATACCCACTGGGGTTTGGTTTCAATGCCTGACCAATTTTACCTTGGAGTGCACCCCTCGGCGGGATGCAGTGCGGGCATCAACATCCCTACCACCAATAACCACGCCTCCAAGTCCAACCACACTGAAGAATAACTATTCCATCATCTGAGGGACGTTGTGTCTCCACAGGTCTGTCCTCCTACCCTGCACCACTGCCATCCCTACCTCCATGACCTCCTAACAAATACTCGAATGGCAGTACTGCCCAGCCCGTTCTGCATGACTGGATCGTTCACGCAGGCAAGCGTCGATGACTCGCGCTGCAGATACGGCAAACACTGTCATGCTGCGCAACCAGTCAACAACGCAACATGAACACTTACCCCAACCGTGTTGAACCCGAGTTTCCCCTCGACAGTCCTCGATTCTGGCTGTGGGGTGAATTTCGTTGGTTTGTTTTGTCCTCCATAATTGGCCTCTGTTTTCTGATGATTCACGAGTCCTGGAGCAATGGCGCTAAAACATGGTCTAGTCAAGTATCCCTCCTGATGTTTGCGATATTCTGGATTTGGCGGTATACAGTACCGGGTTGCACAAAGTTGTATTACTGCGAAAATTAAAGGTGTTCAATTAATCTGTGCTTGGGCATTTGAATATGTATCGTGTTCAATGAGTTCTGGATACTGCTGCGTGTCTTTGCTGACTGCTATCACAATTATATTCATGGGAAGTTCCGCTTCATGTCCAGGCAAGTCAGATCCAGTTACAACAAATATTCTGAAGCTGAACAGGATGAATTTATTGTCCCAGCCGGAGCGGAGCGAAGGCACATCTTGTTCTCATTGTGTAAAGGGCCTGATCGAGATCATGTACTCTAGAAACTCAGAAATTTAGATGAGTCGGGCTAGAAATCTGATCTAAGGCATACCAGTTATGAAGGCCCGTCCTCTGCGAGCACACACACTCTCTTCAGGAAATATAATGGCTTACCTTATTTATGAAACCGAGAATCCGTCGTCGTGAAGAAGAAGCTGCGTCCTTCAGTGGACAGCGATCGAAATGGCACAAATTGGGCACGCTCTGCGGCCGCTTTGGGAGCTACGTGGTGGTAGATAGGTGGGTAGGTTCGTTCCTGGGTCTCTTCATGTCCCCAATAGCCGAGCTCACGGTCGCAAACCTCAGAATCGCCGTGGTAGAGCTACAGGAACACAAAAGGTAAGTTAGCACTTCAACAGGTTCGCGCCCAGCGTCGAGGTCTGGAGCTGCGTAAGCACGCATGTCCACAGAGGCGATGAGCGTGAGGCTGAGTGTGCAGGTACAGGGCACACTGGCCGCTGGGATCATTGTCTACTTGCACAGCATCTCGTCTGGAGCTCATCGGCAAGGCATGCGACCCAGCTAGTGTACGTGGCAGAACTGTTTCGGGTCAGTTTGGCCAGCTAGCAAGGCAGACCTCAGCCGTGGTGCTCATTTCGGCGGGTTTTGAGCAATTCTTTCGACAATTTAGGCTGACAGAGATATGGAGCCCGATTGTAAATCAAATGTGGGCGGGAGTCCAAGTGTTCGTGCCAGGATTTTAAATGCAGGTCAAATGACTGTCAAATGACTGTCAAATGTTAGTTAAGATATGTGTCAGTCCAAGAGGTGTTCGATCTCTGGATCAGCCAATTATTCCCACGACCCCCCCCCCCCCCCAGAAAAGGCAATGATCATCAATTCATCAAATTTGCAGCTGTCGTGTTTTTATTCAACCAACGCTCAAACTACGCAAGTATCTCCCTTTCTTTCAATCTTAAATTTATAAAATATATATCCAGAAAGGGTATCTGTGCTTGGAAGCACTTGGGAGATCTTCATAGTGAAATCATCAGCTGACATAATATTATTGGGCGAACGAACGACCTCACTTCTCCATCTCATGGGTGCTTTTTTGGGCTGCAGAACATGCCTGTTTACTTTCTGAACATCTTAAAAGCTCAATCCATGCCATACAACGTGTATTGCACCGAAAACCATTCCCATCACAGATATCACTTAGTTGACATCAAATTGACCGATCCAGAGATCAAGCACCTCTTGTGTCAGTCACTTACAATGAGCGGTCACGTGATCAAACTGCAACAGCGGAATCCTCGACGCAAGAAAAGGTCAATCTGAGAAAGGATCCTTTGCGCTCTCGTTGCTGGCTCGTGAAATACGTCGGAAACTCACTCGTCCCGGTGCTCCAGGGAAAGTACAACTTTGTCGTTAAGTGGAAGGGCTACAACGCCAAACACAACAGTTGGGTAGCAGAGGAAGTTGCGTACGTTGGTCTCCTTCTCTGCGAATTTCCACGGCCTTATGATCTTGTCACGTCTGCATCAGGAAAATCCACTATTGACATTCGGTGGCAAGTGTTCAAATATGCCGAGTTTTGCATCGCATTTTGGCGAAAATGTCAACAATTTGCAGATTGTCAAGGAATGTCAAAGTGGAGACTGGTCCCTGATAATTGTTACATATTTCTGGACAATCTCTCAACAAATGGCGACTATTCACACCATTCATCATCGATTTTGCACCATTGGTAGTCCATTTCTGATCAATTACATTCAGACCACAGTTTACAAGAAATGTGAATGGATTAAAGTGTACTAATAATCGGGTATGAAAGTACACAGTTGTATTATTTAAAGTAAAGACGAAAAATATGAAAGCAAGTGAGAATGTTTTAATAGAAGAACCTTACCCATGGTGTGGGAGGGGCCGCTTGCATTGGGAAGCTGTCAAAAGGTAACTCCGTCCCATCAATCCCCTAACTTTTTGACGTAAAACCGTGTTTTATGGACGCTGTGGGCTTCAATCCACACAGTGTCTGTATGAGCACATGCGGTGCATCGAGAGCTACATGCCCATATAATTTTCGTGCCCGTAAATGCCCCGGAAGCGTGAGAAAATCGGCCTTTTACGTGTCAAATTGATGGGGGATTTGGGGGCTGCGTCTGAGAAACAAAGTTGATATATGGCAATTTCCTCCCCAGCTGTTGGATGTGAGCCTTAGCCCTTTTAGGAGGGCATACTACACCTCTTTGCGCAACTTTCTGTCTCTTAGGATTTACATAAAAATCTTTACTGACACGTAAAATCTTAGGACGGAGTTGGAGTTACCTTCAGGGGAGCTTCCTGGGGCCTGCTAACTCGAGCCAAGTCCTCCAGGGGCGCATCACCAGCATCCAGGATGTCGTTAACGAAGGGGTTCTCCCCAAGGCTGCTGCCATAGGCCAGGCCATCGCTGCGGACCCCCTCATCCAGTTGCTCCAACACGGCTGCAACTACGCAGTCAGCATCTCATAAGCTGCGAGCGCACCCCTCAATAACGCGATGCACACACTCCAGTGCATTGAGTCCTGTCTGCTCGCACCTCCCTCCACTCTGCACATGGAGGGAATGCTTGGGGAGCTCAACAGTGCACTCAGGGACCTCAAGCGCCACCGCTCCCCAAGCCCCTCAAGTGACTTGCGCTCTGTCTGCCCCCACACTAGCACCACCGCCGCGCCTTCCGCCCCTGCTGCTCTCCCTGTCGCACCAGCCTCATCTGCCCTCCCTGCCGGCATTACCTTTGTTCCCGCACCTGTTGCTGTCTGGTGTTACCCTCGCCCCTACACCTGCTGCCATCCCCGCTGGTCTTGCCTTCGTGCATGCAGCTGCGCTGGCCCCTCTCCCTGCTGGTGTTACGCACGTATCTGCGCCAGCTGCCCTCCCCCTGGCGTGGCCCTTTCCCCCACTCCCACCGTCCTTCCCACCAGTGTTGCTGCGGACACCTCTGGCTCCGTAGGCATCTGCTGTTGTGCCATGTACATTGTGGTTTCTGTGAGTCATGTGCACGCACTGACACCTATCCAGTCCATCAGCTCGACACTATGGGAATTAGGTGGGGAGGTGGACTCGATGAAGGTGTGTCGTGGCGTGGGGGGTGGCAACCAGTGTCGCTATGTATGCTTTCTGTCCAAGGTGTAAGTCGTTTGTGGATCTTGTACTCAGTCAAATAATATGGATTTTCAATTGAAATGAGTGGAGCAAATGAGAGATAGCCAGGCTGGATACCGCCCGACTGGTGCAGTTCTGAACATGTATTGGCAGATGATAATCAAAACCTCACCATGTGGTCAAATTTCCGCCCAGATCTGCCGGAATTTGGTGCATTATGCATATGAGCATGACATGATATTCAGTGGGGTTCAGGGGCCGCTGGCACTAGGCGTTGTCAGAGGTACCGAGGCGGGCATCAGGCGAGATTGGGGCTTTTTTAAAAGCATTCCAAGAGGTCAAACATTTTTTGAACGCTCAATTAGTGTTTGGCAAAATTCATACAGTTTGTGTTTTTAATTCTCTGGCTAACTGGATACATGGGGTGGATATCTGGCAATCTGTTCTCGTTCTGTCCATATAACATGGAACAGTCACTAATACCTCAAGTAATTTAAGGGGTGACAGTGGCCTACAAGCGAGATTAACAACAAGTTGTTGGAAGAGGAGAAGAGCACAGACACGTACCTGGGCAAGCGTTACTGCAGCCTGCGCCAAGAGTCGACTGTTGGCACTTGTCCCCGTGGACAAGTTAATTGATGTTTACGTGAGGACAACATCCCAAATGTGCGACCCAGCGGCGGCACTGACCGTGCCATTCACGACCCAGATGATGTTGCTCACTACTGCGCCGCCGACTAGGACCATGCCTACGTTCACTGAGACACTCAGTGGGCCGCCGACCTGGAAGATCCATGCTGAAGAAAATTGACAGCCAGTCAGCTGGGTTGATGGCATGAATAGCGGAGGTCTCACTGTCTGTGGCTAGGCTGAGGAGCGTGATGCTGCTTCCCACTGTAACCGTGTTCACCTGTACAAGCTGGGTGTTAAGATGGGGGCCTCCGATAGTGCCTGCGCAATATGTCAGATTACAGCGCAAAACATGAGGTCGACTGACGTGGTATTGTGAATAGGCATACATGGGGCTCAACGTAGGTCTATGGAGTTCGGGGCCAGGTGACGCGTCCTTGGGCGATGGTGCGACGCGCCCGAGGACCCATGCTCCTTTATGCTCTTCTGGGGCTGTCCGAGCTTTTCTTTGGACAGCCCCTAGGCATTTGCCTGCCCGTCTACTTCTTCGAAGCGGCCTCCATCGCCTCCAAACGGCCGCCCTGCATCGTCCACATCAACCCACCCTCCATACTCTACCACCTGTATCGGCACCGGCTCTCTCAGCGCCTGTGTTGTGATCCTACGCCACACTTGCTCCCTCCAACTCAGGTAGCGGTCGTCTGGCATCGTGTAGCCTCTCTGGAAGTTGGTGTGGCCCCCGTACCCGCAACGGAAACACTCGCCCGAGTTGGCCGGCGCTCTCCCTGGCTTCAGCGAGTATGGTGTATTGACGGAGACCGGGATGTTTCCGTGTGTTGCATACCACGCCTGCTGTTTGTCTACATGGGCCTGGTGGCCTGCTGGCGTATCCGGGTGATGTATGATTCTAGCCATCACTGCCACCAGCGTCACTCTGTCCGCCCCTACCAGCGGTTGCTGCACCTCCCTCTGCTGCTGCGGCAGGCTGTGGCGGCTGTCGTGGTGGGCCGAACAAGTTACCGTGTCCGCCTCCTCGCCCTTGGAAAGGGCTAGCGGGCCCTGGAGCCTGTGCGGGTGCCTGGGGTGGTGGCTGCCATATTCGTGGTCCAATCGCCGTGCCAGCAAGTTGCGCACGTATGCCCGCGGTCAGTGATGCTTGCAGTGCCACATGGTGTTTCTTCAGCGCATCATTCTCTTCTTTCTGTGCGCGCCACTCCTTCATTTCAACTTCTAGGTCCGATGGATCCACATCCCACACCGCCTTCAAGAACACTGCCCAGGTGGCGTGCCCTTTCCCGATTTTGCTGCGTATTTGGCTTGGCAAATCGAGGCGCACCTGCTCCATGTACATGTTTCCTGCCGCTACCCCAGTATTGTTCGCTAATCGCACCATCTTCGTCGCCCATGCGTGATGCACCCACATCTCCTTGTCCGCCACCTTCACCCTTTTCCCCAACTCTTCCTCCTTGAGCTTCTCCCTCGTCAACATCACCTCGTATTTGGCCTTCGTTGGCTGAACACTTTCCTGCTCTGGGTATTTCGCCTCCAACGCTGCCTCTACTTGGTCCATGTCGGCTTTGACTCCTGCCGTCAGCCCTTTGTACCATATGTCGACCTCGCTCCCCGACACGAGGTAGTTCCTGAATGTCTTTGCTTTGTCTGCGCTCGCCATCATGCGCTGCTCTCGATGGAATGCGCGCAAAAAATCTTGCGCCAACAGCTTTTTTTTTTTTGAATCAAATTTTATTTCCCCCTCACCGCGTACAGTATGTTAGGGACCTCTCTTGTACCGTAAGTATCTGAGCTGTAAGTACTGGTTCTATTCTATATTTGTGAGTTTGGCATAGCTAGGAGTCGTAGGACTCAAAGCGGGGGAAGTCCCGCAAGCGCGGCCCAAAGGCGCGCTGAAATCTGGGGTATTAATGCGAGTAAGTAGTAATTATTAGGTATTATGGGGGGATTGTGTGGTGTGCGGTGCGGCGGGATACCGTGGGCTGCGTTCGGTAAGATTCCGCTCAGTCTCCACCAGCCACGTCGTCCGCTGTGATCCTGGGGAGCTCTCCAAAGATGCTGCGGTACCGTCCCGACCGGGCGATAAATTGGAACAACAGCGGCAGGAGTTTCAGGCGGGATAGCAGTTTCGTTATGTCTCTACTTCGCCCGCCCGCCCACGCGGTGTAGCTCGGCGCGTGCGTTGGCATGTGCTGGGCATTGCATGAGATAGTGAAGAACTGTCTCATCCTCCCTGCGGCAACAGGGGCAGACTGGCGAGTCGGCTCGGTTGATTCGATGCAGATGTTTGTTCAGGATGGTGTGCCCAGTGCGTAGCTGAAACAAGATGACCGCAAGTTTGCGGGGGAGGCTCGTGGCGAGTTTGATGAACTTTGTCGAAGGTAGGGATGAGTCGTATTTCTTCATGCGTTGGTAGCGTGGGGATCTCGCCCATTCCGACGCCACAGTCGTCTTTATGTCTGCGTTGTAGCTTTGCAGTCTTGCCGATCGACTCCACGGCATGGCCCCCCAGAATGTCTTCAGAATTTTGCCCGCGTCGCCGTCCTGTGCCGCCCTCTTCGCCTCCTCGTCCGCCCGCTCGTTCCCTGTTATACCGCGGTGTCCCGGTGTCCAGCGCACGGTGATGTGCGCGTCCAGGTGCTTTCGCAGAACCATCTGTGCGTAGCTGTCCCACTTGTCCCAGATCCAGTGTGAGGGGCCGGGTCGTGGAATCTGGGACGCACATATCGCCGCCATGCTGTCCACTGCCAGGGTCACCTCCCCCACCACGTCTCTCTCCCTACCATAGCAGCCCCAGAACCAACGCCCCTCCGACCCCCTCGCCCTCGTACACCGTATGTGTCTTTGCCGATCCCAGCCTCTTCCTGCTTGCGCCTATCTCCACCCCATCCCGATATAGGACCGCCGCCCCTCCGATCTTGCCGTCTATCCCTGAGCTGTCCGTATAAATTTTCCATCGTGCCTTGTCATTCTTGTGTTCTTCCTCTGCCCCCTCCTTCGAGCTCCGTATACTCACAGCCATACTCGGTTCCCAATCTGTCCCGTACCTAATTGATTTTATTTCCTCCATTTTCTGTGGTTTAATTCTGAACTTGTCCATTAGCTTGTGCAGTGGTGTTCGGTGACATTTGACGTAGGCCTTTGCTGCATTGACCACCGCAGCGCGCAAGGGGTGTCCCATGTCGAAGGTTGCGAGCCGTAGCGCTGCGCGCTGGTGCACCTTGTTGATCAAGTGTCGAATCGGTAGAAGTCCCGCGCATGCATCGAGTGCATCCGTCGGTGACGATGAGAGGCCACCCGTGATCATCAGTGCAGCGCCCCTCTGCACTGTACGCATCTTGCTGATGACCGCTGAATTTGTTGCTGTCCATGCCCTAACCGTTGCTGGGTTGAGGAAGACGTCAGCCGCATACAGCATCCGCGGCACACACATCGCCAAATACAGCCTCCTCGTCGGTCCCGCCCTGATCCCCCGTGATGCCCTGGCCAATCGTCGAACCTTCGCCAGCCACGCCTTGCCCTTTCCCAACCGCCGCCGCGCCCTGCTGTCCCCACCTTAGCTCCCTATCCAAGTGTACGCCCAACAGTTTGACAGATGCTGTCGACTTGATGTAGTGGCCCTTGAGCCACATGCCAAATCGGTGGACCGGCACTAGCTTCTTCGGCCTGAAGGTGTCCTGCACCCGCTGCCGCCCCGCATCGAGGAGCTGATACTTGTCTAGCCCGAACTTCGTGTTGTGTGATGTTTCCCACTCGTCCACTCCCCCCGCACGTCCCGTCATGTCTGCCAGCTTCCCATGTGTTGTGTTGTAGTCCGGCCCTGTTGCAATCATGGTGTTGTCATCAACATAGACCACGCTGTCCTCCCCGCTGCGCCTCGCCCGACTCAGCACCTCTGCCCAAGTCCGAGTTGTATACCAGATATGCGATACCCAACCCCGGATCTCCCTGGTCCAGACCGCCCTCCACCACAAACGGCTCCGAGGTGTAGTCGTCAAAGACGATGTGACTCTCCCGCCCCTCATACCTCCGTGCCATCCACTCCGTGTGCTGCTGTGGCACCCCCCTCATCCGCATGTCATGCATGAGGCGTTCCAGGTCGACGCTAGGAAAAGCTCCCTTCACGTCCATGCAGAGCACGCTCGCCACTTCCCCCCTCCTCCACGCGTCCTTCACCACCTTCACCACTTTGTGCAACACATCCGTTGCCGCCTTCCCCGGTCGTGCTCCAAAGTGGCTGATGGGTAGAATCCCCACGCGCTCTGCCTCTGTCGCGAGCTGCAACGTCTTGATGGTGTTGTATAGCCGCGCGTAGTCCTTCGTGAGGCAGACTGGTCGATATGCTGCTGGGACGGCATAATTGGTCTTGCCGGGCTTCCGCAGGACTATGCTGTCAATGTGATTCCATCCCGCCGGGTAATATTCGAGCTCGTCGAGCGCACGGTAGATCAGTCCTAAATAGGGCACGAAAAGGTCAGCATTGAATTTGAACACACAATTCGCGAACGATCCGGCACGAGTAGCCTTGTATGGCTTCATGCGCGCAATCGCACGTCGCAGTAGTGTATCAGAAATTGGTTTCCACTCGTACGCCGGCGCTGGATACACTGGGTCTGGCGGCACCGTCGACACCATCATCTTCGGCGGAAGAACTCCTTATATAATAAGGCACTCTTCTCCTCGTTCGATGACGCCTCCCCGTTATCTCCGACACCAGGCTCCTTCCCCTGCAATACCGGGATCCGGGTGCGCCCACCATCTGTCGGTGGCCCCATCGCAAGACGACCCGCCCCCCATACTGTTTCCGCATCCAGCCCCTCGAGCCACTCCACCCAATGCTCGTCCTTCGTTCGCTTCAGAGCCTCGCAATATACACGTTTCGCCACCCTCGCCCCTTCGTGATCCGGGTGCTCTGGCACGAACCGGTGTCGGTACGCCTTCCGTTCCGCCTTCTGCAGCTCCTTCTGCAGTTGTGTCAACTTATCTGACCACCACCTCTTCACATATGGCGAGGGTCGCGACATGGGAACCAGGTCGTTGATGCACTCCCAGACAGATTGATCCAGGTCCTGCAGCGCTGCATCCACCAGCTCCCTCGTATCCAGCACCCCTGGTGTCGGCACACGCGTCAGCTTTTCTGCCAGAGCACCGCGGAATTCATCCCAGTCCGTCTTCCTCCACATGGGCCGCGGTGTGTGGGTGACCCTAGCCGGTTCGATGTCCAGCTCGTATACCACCGGAAAGTGGTCCTGCATTTGCTGGGCGCAGTCCCGGTGCCGTGTCGCATGATATGAATGAACAAAGGAGGGGCGCCGTGCAGAACACGTTGTCCACCCTTGTGTGATTCCCCGAGACGCTCGCCCGCAATGTTGGTATCCCCGGTGGCAGCATCATCCTCATATCAAACTGCGCTATCATGTCCAGCAACGGCTGTACCAACTCTGCACTGCAGTTAGTGAATAGGTGAAGGTTACGTATCTCGTCCCACATGGGATGGTGTCGATTGAAGTCTCCTCCCCAGACGTATTGGATGGGTCGGTCCGGTCTTGAGACGTTAGCGGGATCGTGCAGGAACGCCAGCATGGTGTCCAACACCTCGTTATGATCGCAGTCGTTGTAGACATTGATCATCCAGGATGACACCAAACGCGCCTCGCAATTCAATGGTGGTGAGGTCTGGTGATTCAATCGGAATCTGCGACCATGAGGCCGACTGGGAGCTGTGTATTGACCAGGATCAGGGAGCGCAAACACCCCAGGTCTTCACCGTGTCGTGTGGGGTATACTGAGGTGAAGCATAAGTTAGTCCGAGACCTGTGGTTAAAATCATAGTAAGGTTCCTGTATAAATACAATGTCATATCTGTTCGGATTGAGCGACTGCAAAAAGTCTGATTGTGCAATCAATGATCTGTTCATATTCTGCTGCCAGATGCGCAGACGTCGCGCACCCAATGGTGCGGGGCTTGCTGGTCTTTGCATCATGGGTGTTCGTCCATGGGCACCCCCCTGGCTGTTGATGGGACGTCAATGGACGCCGGTAGGTCATTGTCTTCACGCAGTGGGTGCAACCCCCGCTGCCACCGCTGCTCGTCTCGGGCCTACGCTCCCCATCATCCTGAAAAGACAATGGCAGCCATGCCCCCTCCCCGTTTGCGCTCCTCTTCCTGTTTCGCCCTCTCCTCCCTTCGCTTTGCGATCCAGTGCCTCGGTCGCCCTGAAACCTGCCTCCTCCTCGTCTATCACCTCGTCCGTGCTGCATGTCGTCGTCTCCATCCCCTGCACCTCCTCGATGCCTCCCTGCACCTCCACATCGTCGTTCCCCCCCCCTCCCTTGATTCTGCTCAGCTGCCGCCGCACTTGACAACCTCGGCCCTACCACCTCCTCAAGCCGCGCCTGGTGCCATGTTGGGGTGATTCACCCCAGCGCCGAATGGTCCAGGCCCCATATACGTGCGCACCACCGCCGCCGACTGCGCTGGCAATCCCCTAGGCACGCTATTACCGCCCGTAGCAAATGCGCGCCCACTGGACAGCGGCGTAGCCCCCTGCCCAGCTGTTGCTGTCCTGCCACGTTGCTGCCTGGTTGTTCAGGTCCCCCGCCGGCACATCCGTACGCTCCCAGGTCAGGGGATCGCCAGTCGGGAAGTACTTATACTTTGCCTCCGGGTTCCGCTCCAGTGCTAAACTGCAGCTTGTCCTTGAAGGCCGGGCAGTTATGGTCCGCCGCGCCGTGCCCCCAATGCTGCCGCCTTTCTGCTTTGCAGTTCGAGCAGGCCCTGCTCTTGTCATCGGCACGGCACATGTCAGTGCGATATTCCTCCCCACACCTCGCGCACACATCCTTCCCTGAGCGTACACGTCGCCGCTATATGATTGACACCAATCTTCTGACACTTCAGACACCGTATCGGCTCTGCCAGCAACTTGTGCGCATGGACCCTCTTCCCGTCTACAAATAGTGAGTGGCGTATGGCGTGATTCGCCTGCCTCTGCACTCGCAAACCCGAATATTGCATGCGCAGTCGCCTGCCCCGGCTGGCGCCGTGCAATGGGCTTAATGAAGCGTGCCTGCGTCAACTGGTTCTTCCCCAAGCCACTAGCATCCTCGATCATGTTGAGTGCACGACTCAGCTCCGGGTCAAAAGACACTGGTATGAACTCCACCACCAGCGAAAAGGATCTTGGCTTAAAACTGACGTACCTCCCATGCCCGCCAGGAACGCCTCCATCCTCTGCGGCGCACGCAGCCATCCCGTGGCTGAGGCAGAGCTCATGTGGAACACAATAGCTCCACTTCATATCTTCTGCGCACCTATGAACGTGCACCCCTCTGGTGCCGTGGCATCCGCCTTCTTTGCTTCTTCAGCGCTAGATTTGCCTTGACGACTAGCAGTTTCTCCGACAAGTTTGCGAGGTCGTTTGTGTCGACGAGAGGGGACCTGGCAATCAGTATCTGGTTCTCCTTAGCATGCGCGCTCGCCACCACCGCTGCTGCCTGGCGTTGCGACTCTCCCTGCACGCCGTACGCCGTCACTCCTGCATACGACCTTGTCTCCACCGACCCATCGCGCGGAGGTCCTGTCACAGCCAGTCTCCCCTGACGCTACATTCTCTCCCCTCCCCAGCTTCCCCTACGACGTCCTCCACTCTCCTTACCACCTGCGTCACTTCCGCCTCCAGAAGCTCCGTCAATCTCCACATATCCTGGCACTGCTGCTCTACCGTGTACGTGAGCATCTCTGCCGCCGAACTCACGTCCACAACCAGTGCCTTTCCACCCCCGCTCTCCAGCTCGTGTGGATCGAGGACTAACTGTTCCACCATCCCCAGCAGAGCCTTCACATTCTCCGCGACCTCGTTGATCGTCTCGTGCCCGACACGCATCTCCAACAGCGCTGCCACCACCCTGCACGTGTCCGCCGTCACCACGGAGCCCGCATCTGCCGCTATCCGAAGTAACACCAGGGCCAGACCGGATACTGTATGTCCTTGTAGGGAGGCGATGGTCACGGTCACGCTGACCTCCGTCACGTTGCCGACGTCCAGGCGGGTCACGGTCACCATTGGGGCCGTCGCCAATGGGCCGGCGTGACATCGGAAAAAATCAATAAAATACCAAAAAAATTCTCTACATGTTCTAGGACCTGCTCTAATCATCTTGTGCATCTTTCATCCTCCTGGGAGCCCATTTCCTTGCTCGAAATCCCGACTTCCGACCATTTCCGACCATGATCATTGTATAAATGTCATTGTCTTCAGTCCCGGCAGTTAATGCACCAGTATCCTCATCTTGGGTGGCACTCGCAACCTCAAGGACCGAGCGATCCGGTGTGGGCAATCCATCTCCGAGGGCATCCCATATAACATCTGCCAGCGCTACATCAGAGTCTTCACCCTCAATCTTCCTCTTGGAGACCGCCAGTCGTAGGGAAGCGTACTCGATCCTGTTGTTCTAGGAATTCTCCACAGTCCTCCGGCCTACAGTCGCGCTCTGCCCAACCGGCCGTCGCCCAAAATGGCGATGGTCACGGTCACCCTGATCCTCGTCGCGTCGCCGGCGTCAAGTGGGCCCTGTCACGATCCCTTGGCCGTCGCCTCCCTACAAGGACGTACAGTAGACCATTCATAGAAGCTGCCTCGTCGTGTATAAAGCCTTTAGCATACAGGTGTCTTTTCAAGTCGGCCGCCGTGGTGTTTCCCCAGTCGATATCGCTCTCGCTGTACAACTCTTTCCGAGTCTTGTCTAGTTGCGATATCCCAGGCCTCTCCGTGCTTCTTGTGACGCGAGTGCCAGTCTTCGGTGCCGAGGTCGACGTTGCTGCGCCCCGCGTTGGCGGATGGCACCGTTGTGGTGCCTTTTACCCGGGCAGTCCCCGGGGCTCGTCCCATGTCGTTCATGGTGTGTGTTTTTGAGTATGTAACCAATAAGCCAGGCCGCTACGTGTCCCGATGCTGCCTCAAAAAGTTTTTGTGGCGTTGATCAGAGGTGCACGTGGTGGTTGTTGCCAAGAGGATCCGCGCCAACAGCTTGTCCATATCCCCGTCCCACGCGTCCATCGAAGGCATGTTGTCGATAAAATCTATGCTCTGTGTGCTCGGTTGATCTGGGCTTGCCTGTCTCGTCTGTGTTCATGCTGGTGGCTCCTGTGATGGTCCAAATGTTGGTAGTTCCTCAGATGATAATCGTGTTAATGTGGATTCCATGCTCAGTGATGGTGGGGTGTTTAACGCGGAAGCGCACGGCGTTTGCACGTCAAATATTCTGTGGAAATTCTTGTGTGCTTCGCTAAGTGTTCTGCTGCGAAATCTGCTGTTTGTGTCTCGGTTTTGTCGGTGTTGTGCCAGTGTGCAATGAGAACCGTGAGGAAGAAAATGGAAACACGCTGAGAGTCTTGGGTTCGAATGCCGCTCCAATCACCAGATGTGGTAGGATGACTGAATCAGCTGGTGCACACCGCACAGCGATCGACCGTGAACGTGGTGGCAAAAGGATGATTGATCTATCTATGCCTGCACTCTGCCTGAATGCCGTCCCACGGCCCAGCCAACCACCAACAAACAACCTCCTGTCCTCTCTCTACCTCTTCTCCCCCTACCACATTGTGGTACTAGTGGGACTCTACTACAAAGTCCAAGCACTCCGGACACAACACAACAGACTGGTGCGACCATCCTCCGTCTTGTCTCCAGCATCCCGAATTCCGAGCTGTTCTTCAACCTCAATCCCACTTTCCTTTGATCGCTCTCGCTTGATTCTCCATTCGCTCATTTCCCCTGGACTCAGTCGGTTGAACCAACCTTCTAAGCGTCCGTGCCTGGATCCCTCACAGCTGAAGCATTCTTGCAAAGGTGTCGACCTTCTCGTCTCTGCATTTCTACTGTATTGTCTGGTGTCTACTCCACAAAAAGCATCCAACATGGATCTCATTCATCTATGAAGATGGTTACAGAGGACACGGAGCATTGGGCCATGGCTGGCCTTTTTTATCTTGGTCGTATTCATCCAGAACACACCATTGTTTGTTTGTACCCACTACCGCTATACCTGTGCTTATTGTGATTTGCTCGCGCAAATATGCTGGACCTGTTTCCATGCATTCATCGCCAGACATCCAGCCAGAGCAAAGTACAAACGAAACGAAAAGCACACCAAAAAAATGGCGGTGGGCTGGTTTGTAGTGACGTGCCGACCGTGAAGGCGCCCCCAAACCCGATGGCACGCAACGCCACGTGTGATCCGAAGACAATCAACTCACCTTAGGCTTATACTTACCCGGAGAAAGTCTCCAGTTTTGAGGCGCGAGTTTTCAGGCTTCTCGGGAAGGAAATGGCCTACATACCTGGTTGGTTGAAAGTGCGAGGTCTCAACGCGCGAAAGTTTGGAGCAGACTGGCACTGAGGTGTTGGGACGCAAGTTTTTGACGCGCATCTTGAGGCCTTGCAGTGCCAGACTCTGACGTGACGCGCATTTTGAGGCGTGAGATCAATGAGTCTTGCGGCGTCCTGAGCAGTCAATGGGCACTTGAGGATCTTGATGCACTCTTCAAGTTGATGGGTCTTGAAAAGCGTGGAGTTTTGTAGTTTTGAAGTGTCTTGAAGTGTGAGGTCTTGGCGCACTCTCAAAGCTTGCAGTCTTGAGTTTTTGAATGAAGTTTGAAGTCTTGGGGTGTCTTGAAGCTTGAAGCTTGCAGTTTTGAGGTTTTCAAGTGTCTTGAAGCCCACTTGATGGGTCTTGAAGTCTTGAAGCGTCTTAAAGCGCGAGGTATTAACGCGCACTTTGTGGGTCTTGAAGCCTTCAAGTGACTTGAAGCGCGAAGTCTTGACGCGCAATTGATTGGTCTTGAAGCTTGAAGACTTAAACCACGAGGTCTTGACACAGTCTTTATGATAGAGGCTAGCGGTTAGTGGTTCGTGGTTATCGAGGTACGAGTTCAGTAATATTGAATGTCTGGCTGCGAGAGACTAGTTAGTGGTCAGGGTTTATGGTTAGTAGTTAGTGTTCAGGTAAGGTAGCTATATGAAAAAGTTAGGGTTAGAAGTCTTGAAGTGTCTTGAGGTCTTGAAGCGTGTCCTGAAGCGCGTCTTGAGACTTCTTGAAGCGCGAAGTCTTGATGTGCACTTGATTGGTCTTGAAGCTTGAAGACTTGAAGCGCAAGGTCTTGACGCGGTCTTGATGAGTCTTGAAGCTTGAAGCATGATGTTTTGATGCGGTCTTGGTTGGTCCTGAAGTCTTGACTCATCTTGAGGCACCTTGAGCAGTGTACCATTGAGGTCTTGAAGTCTTCAACTTGAAGTGTCTTGAGCAGCTTCCCACTGAGGTCTTGAGCGGGGTGACGCATGGTAAGTGATCTGCTCAGAGAATTGTGCTTCCAGAGAGAATCGAGCCCACGGCCTCGCCAGTCCCGACAGGGGTGATAGGGGTGATGATGGTGCATTACCAACTGCTATGAAGAGATGAAAACATACGCTAGAGCGGTGAATATATGACATCCCTGGCACCTGGCAATTATAAAGTTGTGGGGAATCATTGAGCGACTTTAATGTATTTCTTGTACCTCGGTTGGGCCGCACGATAATTTTCGACAAGACCTTCGCAAGATTACTACTTTGGGCTCGATATGTTTGATCCGTCCGTAAATGGGGATATCAAAACGCGTAGGCGCAGATCCCGCAAATCTTCGCAGATCCTCGCTAATCCCGACGCGTACAAGCGCGTACAGTGCCTGTGCAACAGTAGCCAACAGTGCACAAACGTGTCATGCTCAGCCGCTCAGCGGTAAACAGCATAATGTCGTCAACAAGCTGTCAGGTTTTTACGACGGGTTTCAAACGGGCTCTGCGGCGGAACAAGCCGCGACATAAAATTACAGGTTCGAAATCGGTACATATCTTTCATTGTCATCAACAGATAATCATTTATATACGTCGAGCTCTCTCCGCAACTCGTATTCATCACTCAGGCGGCTGCCGCCTTCTCGTCACTCTCTCGTACTTCCGCAGCCTGCGCCTTGTCTTTTCCGTGGAAGCGGTCAACCAAATGCGGGGTCCACTCCGCAGAGTTCCAGGGCTTCACGCCGGAACGATACATTTCGTCAACCTTCATCACTGTCGTCAACTAACATTTGCAGTGAAGTTGAGAAACAACGAACCTCTTCCAGACTGAGGCCTTTGGTCTCGGGGATGCAGAGGTATACATAACCGTAACCGAAAACCAGCATTCCGAAGAAAATAAGCAGAATGAGGGGACCGATGTCGTTGGCAATGCGCGGGGCAAAGAAACCGAGGAGGAAGTTCCAGAACCAGTTGGTCGCACTTCCGAGGGCAATGGATTTCGGTCGGACACGCAGAGGGAACGATTCTCCAAGATACACCCATCTGTACTCCGTGAGTGATGCAGTACTATATAGACAGTGGTTTGACTCACGGCGTCGGTCCCCAGAAGATGGAGAACGAGAAAACGTGTAAAACCGCGAATGCGATCAGGGTGTCGCCTTTATTTCGTTGGAAAATGAGCTTTAAATGGCCATTCGCTCACCTCCTCGTTTATTTCGAGACGTAAGGAGTTCTTTGGCAGTTCCCGCCTGCGTGGGATGTCAAACGGCTTTCATTAGTTCGTGCTAAGCACATTGACTCACCGGCGCCAAAGTAGCGTGGCCAACGGCTCCTGCCTTGTTACGCAGTAAAAAACGCAAGAAACAAGCAAGGTGGGAACATACAACAAGTGCGCAGATAGCTTCCAGTACTGCACCAGTAAGTAGAGACTGAGTAATGCAACAAATGAGAAATTTAGATCCAGTGTACAAGAGACAATAGTTACCCGACGTCTGCCCCATGTCTTAAGCGGAGATGAGATGAGCACCAGGTGGTTATAATGGAAGACCCACTTCGATCAAATACTACGAAAAAAGAAAGGAAAAATCAGAGGGAGCGTTAGGAAGTAACGAAATTTCTTACCAAAGCCGGTACGGTTCCAGCAACTGAAACTGCGCCGAGGATTGTCTGGATAACATAGGGTGATAGCCTGCCATCACACATCAGTTATACAAAGTCGAACAAGAAAAAATCAACGCACTCTGTTCCGGCGCTCTTGAAGAATGTGTCTCCATAGTAATCTGACTCGAGAATCAGTAGGGTACTAGAGAGAGAAAGAGAGAAATGGGCTCACAATAGAAATTCTGGCCGTTCAATTGCTGGATGAACTGTAACATCATGCCGTTTCCTGTTCGCTTCCTGGAAATGACTTCAGATGCATGCAGGAAGACGGAAGGTGGTGAAAAAAAACAGACCACATAGAACCCGTGCTTGAGAAACATTCCGCCCACGTCACTTTGCCGCCCGCATTCTCTTCGTTGATTGCAAATTGCAACTCATCCACGGTCTCGGTGACCAGAGCGTCATCGACGGGTACACCGTTCAGCTCGGCAACAACTCGACGGGCTTCCTCGACTTTTCCGTTGCCAAGAAGATGACGGCTGGCAAGGAAATGAACTCAGTTTTGGGACAAGGCAAGGCGTGAAATCCACATACGGAGATTCGGGCAGGAAGAATATACCCGACAGCAGGCCGAGCCCCCAGACCAATTGCAGACCGACCGGAACACGCCATGACGCGGAATTCGCAACAGAGTGGGTTGCCAGGTCGAGGACGTAGCTCAAAAACAAACTGGGACGAAATGAGCACGTATTCAGCAACAGTTCGAAATATTTACCCGACAATGATCTGCAGTTGGTAGAGCACGAGGAATGTTCCGCGAAGTGCCTTGGGAGCAGTCTCTCCGTTATAGAGCCTGTTACGGAATGTTAGCATGGCTAATTCCGTTACGCCTCATTAGGCCGAGATACTGACGGCACGATGGCTGATTGTTCAAATGAGTTGTAGAAGTCAACTTACAGAAATTGAACACAACGAACCAGACAGCGCCCCGACACCAAGACCGGCGACGAATCGACCAATAGTCAGTTGTGCAATTGAACGGACAGTGCCCGTTTGAATGGCGACTCCAATGGTGAAAATCCCGGACCAAATCAGAATTGAACCACGTCGTCCAAACCGATCACTGGTGAATGCCTGTGCCAAAGCCCCACTGGAGGTGAATTAGAAGGAGAAGTGAGAAGCAGAATGATGAAACCAACACGAAGGTACTGAGAGACAGTCAGCAGTAGTCGCCAAGCAAGAAAGCAATTCCCACCCAGCAGACAGAAGAGACGTGATGATCGACTGGCGTGAGCTGGACAAAAACATTTTGCCGTCGTCTCCGAGTTGGCCAAAGCGGTCAATGAAATCAGGCATGATGAGGCATCCTGAAATGACTCCAATATCATAACTGAGGGGTGAAGTTAGAAAACCGGTTATATGAAGCACTTCAATGCATACCCAAACAAGAAGCCTGGACGCGTTTGATTCTGATGCATAGTTCGGTAAGAAGCCTGATAGCAGGAAAAATGCATATAGGACCACGCACAGCTCAAGATTTGAGGGACACCCTACCAAACTCACCTCCTAATATCGCGCGGCATTTAGTCAACTGTTCGCAGAAATCGATACGAGACACGAACCAAAGGCAATGAAAACTGCTAGGAGAGTGGCTCTTCCGGTCGTCGGTACTGCTCTCGCCATAGTTAGAGAAGACAAAAAGAAGCAGAAGCGCTTGGTTGGGAAGCGTGGAAGCAAGGATTTTTATACTCTCTCAGCTGACAAGTCGGTCCGCGTCGCGGTCCGAGGTACGAGGAAGCAGAGCGGCAACCCAGCGAAAAAGAAGAGCTCACAGAGCAGGACCTTCCCACACATTATCAGAGGTCCTAACGGCGCCAGCCCGAGGTAGGTACGGGGTAAGTTTAATTGAACTGCTATAGATGGCGGGTTGGTCCTCTCTGTGGATCAAATTCACAAGAGACGCACCAGCAGGTGTCTCTGAGCATCCCCCCCACCATAGTCCAGTTCGAAATTGGTGGGAAAGCAAGGCCGCAATCTTGTATGCGATCAATATCATGTTTCCACCTGGGAATTCGTTTTGGTGGCGCCACTAATAAATGGGGCAGAAGGGCGCAAGATAGAGCATCCCAGAACAGGCCAGAACATACCTCATCAGACTCCGAGAGAGCGGACGTGGTCACGGTGAATATGTTCAGACGTTCTGACGCACTAGAGGGCACCGACTGCATTGGCTTAGACCTTGCCAGCTTAGATGATAGAAGCAAAAATAGAAGACGAAGGCGGAAGAAAATGGGGTCGGATCGAGTCGCGTTTGCCAGCTGAGCCAGAATCCGAGTCGGTCCTTGGTCGGTCCCCAGAATCAGATGAACGACCGCAACGAGGATGAGGAGCGTCCAAAGAGCGCCAGGTACAACTCAGCTGGAAGACCAGTAGCGTGAGGCGTCCATAGTACTATAACATTATTCCGCTTTCTCTGTACAACAAGAGTAACGACCATGGACCTGGGTCTGGCCTGAAGGATCGAAACGATAAATAGCTAATAAATAGATGGAAAATCAGGATGCCGGCGCTCCCTTCAACTTCGAGGCACGCCGCTGTCTGGCCTCTTCCAGTTTCTCGGACGCCTTCTGCTCCCTCCACTCGCAGTCTTCCCTGTACTCGCAGGAACTGGCAACCGATGTCAGGATTCGGACGATTCGTCGCGTATACTGAGAAAACTCACAAACACCGGCCCGTCTGGCGGTCAGAGACGCCTCTCGCCGACCTCTTGCCTCGCCACCAGTCGAGCGCATTATGGAGATAAGTCTCGAGGACCGCGTCGTCCATGGTGAACTCCTTCGTTCCTATGATTTCTGGTCGTGCAGCCCCCGTTTCCGGCGGTGGAGAGGAGTCCGCGGCCACTGTTAATTGCCGTCCGTCAGAGAACGAATGAAATGGAACGATGGGAAAGCTCACGATCAACAACGGCCAATGTAGGCTCTCTTCCCAATACACCGGCAGTGGGGCTTCCCCCGTTTTGCGGACCCGGACCCGGGGGTACGAGTAGAGCCTCCAGCTACTAGTGAAAGGTCCAGACCTTCGTGGCCCTGCACATCCGTTTGGTCCAGATTGGAACTCCCGGCTTGTATATCTGCGGTCGCAAACGCCGCACTTTCCTTAAGCGCGGCGGCGAGTTGTCCCTCGAACACGTCTTCGAGGCTCATTGCGATAGCTTTGGCGAGCTCATCGTCTTCGCTGGTGGCAGGCGTCTTCTCCCGGCCTTTTCCTCTTTCCCTGCGCCTCGAGTACTTGTTTTGGGACCGGTAGATGATCTCCAGCGTGTCGTCGACCGGGGGCAGATCCAGCGCGGCAAGCCTCCTTCTCAGGAAAACGACCACGTCGTCGAGACATTTGAGGGGAGACTCGGTGACGCCCAATATCTGCGCGGTCTGCAGCAGAAACACCTCCGAGAAAGTGGCGGTAGAGTCCACCCCCACAAGGGGCCAGAACGCAGCAAAGTCGAACAGAGTGGCAGAGTTGAGAAGGTGGGTGAGGAGGCGGCGATAGAGCATCACCTGCAGCCGCGCGGGCTCGGCATCGTCGTCCGATGGGAGTGAATAGGACCGCCGCGTCTTCGTATCAATCAGACGGATGCATCGTCGAGATAGGGTGGGAGGGAGCAATGGTTCGGGCTCGCACGATGGACTGCGGTACGCTCGTTTTGGGGGAGGGAGAGCCGAATCCGAAGGGCGTTTCGTCCCGGTCTCGGGCTCGGATTGGTTTCTGATCAAGAGCTCGTCCTGCGCAAATGAAAAGAATACTCAGCACCGCTACAGGTAACTGACTCACAATGATCCCAATGACGACTACACCGTCCACAACCCCAAAAACAGGGATCTCACGCTAAACATATAGGATGAGCAACAATTTAGTGACGATTCACCGGCAACATACGACGCAGCGTTCTACTCCCAGAGCTGTCACAGAGGACAGGAAACTTATCAGACTAACAAAATTAGCTAGGGTGACCATAAAAAAATCACGAAACTTACCGGAAAGCCCACCGCTCCTCCTCAGTTGTGACCAATACTGTAATTTCCTCAGGTTGCAGCTCAAGTTCGAGCTCCTTGTGAATGAACTGGAAGCCGGCGGGTCAGTAAATCAAAAAGTAAGCGCAAATAGCACAACCTGTCCTCGTTTCGTGGTCTTGTCGTTCCGCGCGGCAACCTCTTGTTCGACAACAATCTCCTTGCCGCTTTCTGTGCGAACGAAGCAGGTCGGTCCGTCAAATTCCGGAACCGTTTCTGGCGCATCCCGTAGTCAAATTGAACTTCACACCTGAGTCGAAATGAGTTCAAGCTGTTCGAAAATTCGGTAGTACAAGCTCACCATGCCAAAGAAATCAAGTCGGTAACGGAGAGGGAGCCTGCGCGGCGATAACGGTTGATTGGACTGCCCTGTTCCTCACCAGCGCAGGATCCTTCCAGCTCGATGGATATTGAAGGCATCGCGGAGTCATCTATATGACCCAGCGTCGGCGAGCCCGCAGCCGCGTCTGACGCGATATCAGCATCTAAACGCGCAAAGTCCTCCTCTGTAAGGCCAGCAAAGTCGTTGTATGCCTCGTATTCAGAATCATCGGACATGGAAGCGAGCAGACAGCTCCCAGAAATGTGTGGTGGCGGCAAGAGAGGAGAAGCGTTGAGTCACATGACCGCATTGGACGCACGTAAAAACTTTGTTGAAAAAGCTCAATAAATTCATCCTTCTCCTCTTGTCAACTTATATACATCTGAGCATCGATTTTACTCCAAAGAATTTTTACCCGCCCTCACGGAATATTTACATCGCGCGTCGTTGGGTTGTTCCGAGCTTCAGTTCGCGTAACTGCGCGAGCGACAATAGATATCCCTGCCTGGAATGGTGAGACCAGCTATTACATTCGGACAAGAGTTAAAAGTCCGCGAAAGGACGTATGCAGATTCCATTAGAAAACACCAGTCTAGACTAAGACTAACTAAGACTACGAAACGAAGATGTCTGCCCCAAAACTACGGATGCGGGCGAGAACCTCGAGAAATCAAGGGAGCGCCGCGCCCAACTCTGGAGGGGCGTGTCGCCAGACTCCCCGTGGGTCTGCACGGCGCCAGAACGGCGTCGCGCAGCGAGAAAAACTGGTGAATCCATCTTCCACGAACGTAACAGGCCCGAAGCGTTGGGGTAGCTCGAGCCTTGACTAGGTTTGTGGGACTGTGAGGCAGTGAACTTAGGAGAGAAACAGTGGTCAGATTGAAGGAAATGTCATTGCAAAGAGAGATCATGGTGGAAAGGAGAGAGCGAGAAGGTGATTTTTTTCGTGGGAAAGCGGCACAGCCATCAACAAACGCGCTTAACGCCTGCCACCACGAACCGCGCGTCCAGCCGGGTCTTGCTCTGTAACCTATTCCAACGCCAACGGAATAATTACTCCCTAATGAATCAAGGAACACTACCTGCCGCCACCGCTCCCAAACCCAGGTCTAATGGATCCCAGAAATCTAATAGACACCGGAAATCTAATGCGGAGAAGGCTGCGTCGGAGCAGGAACATCTTAGTCTTGTCTTGACCGCTGCAGAGACTGCTGTCAACATTCTTCGTCAGAATAACCTTCCCGCTGCGATCTTTGGTAGTCTCGCTTGCAAGCTTTATGGAAATTCTCGTTGTCCCAAGGTATGCGTGATTTCTGAGAGACAACGCGCAAATAGCTGATGAAATGTTTGCGCAGGACGCAGACATCCTCGTCTTGACGTCCGCCAGCGATATAACCGCAGAAATTCTCAAACAGCTTCTCGTTGCTGCGGCTCCGCGCCTTTTTCTACCTCAAGAACTCCCGTGATCCCGCTGCCACCTACCGCATCCTCTGGTTCCGCCAGCGGCCCGGCCGTCGCGAAACTAAAGTCGACATCCTGGTCCAGGGCCCATGTCTCTCCCACTCATTCCCCTCCCCCGCATCCGATGGGTTTCCGGCCTTCCTCTCGCCCCATTCTGTTTCATCTTGCTGCACAAGCTCAAAGGGTGGGCGGACCACCGCGACGCGCCCGAGGTGTTCAAGCGCGCGCGACAGAGCACAGACGCCGCTGATGTTCGCCGCCTTCTCGACATCGTGACTGAGATGCGAGCTCTTCAGGCTGCGCCGTCGTGGAAGGAAGATCTCGAGCTGTTCGACGCAGAGCTGCAGGCCGACTCGGTGGTTCGGGTGCAGCAATATTGCGTCGAGTTTCCTGGGCGGGCAAAGCGGTGGCGATCGTTGGGGTTCGACGTTCCTGAGCCCGAGGCCGCCCCCGCCGATCCCAAGGTCGATATCTCTGTTGCTTTGGATCGCCTGAACTTATGACACCATCCGTACGTTAATCTGTTGTATTATATCCCGTTTTCTGTAGCTTTCCATTTCTGGGATAGGGGCTACGCTAGATCAATAATATTTGTCTCTCTTGGCTTTTCTCTTCCCCCCACCTTCTCCTCAGGCTCCTATGTGCATTGCGGATGACCATTGTCCACATACATCATATTAGCTTCGGTGGTCCCTTAGGCCTTAGGTGGTAACGGCGCTGTTTGCCAATCTGAGCCAAACCGCTGCCTGTATATATATGTGTACGGCCGCCGCGAAGTTGTTCTTGACGACAAATTGCCTTCGTGACTATCACTCACCTCGCGCTGAATTCGAAGTGGCCTCATTTTTCCGATTTCATCTATACAAAGACGGCGAGACATCTTCTGTTGGGGCTCTGGAACATCAGCCGGCCATGGAACAAATATAATCCTGCTGGCTTCCTGCGGGTGCATTACATACAAGTGTCGACTCGGGCCTTCCCAATGGTATATAAGTAGGTGCAGATTGCTTCTAGTGTCTTGCTTTCTGCCGTTACTATCACGATGGCATTCCCACCTGACGAAGTTCGTATATTGTGCTCTACTGCGTCAAATTCGTTGCTTACGGTGACCTTGTCTAGTCAAAACTGGTGTCGATATTTGTGCAGTCCATTCTATACGGTAGGGACACTCTCAAGTTCCTCATTGTGATTATCTGACGCTCATCCCAGGCGCTTATTCTGTGCTGTTTTTCACGACGACATGGATGATTTTGAGCAGAGCACCTCTTCGGAGAACGATGATGGGCATATCGCTGTTGATGTTCGTCGTTGCTACGATGGTATGGTCCTTGACGCTTCCACGCCCTTGAGAGACTACGCTGAACCATGAGGAACAGCATGTCGCAGTCAACTTCACCCGCATCATCAAGGCCTTTATCATCTTCTCTGGTGCGACTGGCGGCCCTGCAGCCTTCTTCAATCAGCTGGCCGAGTTCACACAGATGTTCGGTAGCACACTCTATGTCATTCAGACTCTGGTGGGCGATGCGTTGGTCGTAAGTATTCTCTCGCAAATGTAGTGCAGTCAGCCACCTAACAGTGACGTCTAGTTGTATCGATGTTACCTGGTCTGGGAACGTAAATTCTGGGTTATCGCATTTCCGTTTGCGCTACTCCTTGGGAGCACCGGTACACCCATCTACCCGGTACTTCTTCGTGTTGGCTGATGTTCGCTACAGCTACGGGGATCGGGATCCTGTGGGCCTTCGATAAAGTTGGCAAAGCCGAGATATTCGCGGAGGAGCTCTCTCACTGGATCACCTCATTCTTCTCCATGACATTCGCCACGAACGTCATATGCACGGCCCTCGTCGCGTATCGCGTGTGGGCCATCAACAGAAAACATGTCTCGTTCCGCGGTCGGAAGCTTCGGCCTCTCATGCTCCTCATCGTAGAATCGGGCGCCATATACAGCGCCACCCTCATGGTGCTTCTTATTTTATACAACGTGGACTCGTGGTTCCAGTAAGCTCCCGCCTTTTCGCTATAGTATGCCGCTTATCACTGTACACAAGATACGTGGTTCTTGACGCCGTGTCCCCCATAGTTGTGAGTTTCAAGCAGGATCTTGTTGTAATTACCTTGCTGATGCCGCGGTACAGGGCATCGTCTTCTCCGTTATAATGCTGCGTATCACGCTCGGAATATCAACGGAAGATGGCGAAACGGCACTTATTGGCGCGGAAGATATACGGATGTCGCGGAAGCCATCCACAGGGAGCAATCATAAAGTACACACGTTTGATCATGATGCTGTCTGAGTGAATGGCATTTGTATGAAGCTGAAAACATAAATAACATTTCTGGCATGAATGAACGGAGCTACTCTGCACAATAATTGACACGGTACGCAAGAGACTCGGTATAAACAACAATCCAGCGTCTTAGACAATATCGTGTGTGGTCTCGATTTGAGACTCTTGTTGCTGTTAATCAAACCAATGAGCAAAGATTTCGCAGAAAAGTACACTGCTTCACCTTTTCCTTCCCCGTCGATTGGCTGCTCTCTGGTTCATACATTCCGACGGAGGCCATTTCGGTCTCAGTCCCGGTCGGACCACCTTTCTTAGTAAACAGTATCTGCGTCACAACGCTACCTCTTGTATTGTCCGATGACCCGCTGTGGGGGGTCCTGCGCGAGCTGCCGTTTGTGTGCGTGTGCTGTCCGTTCATTGTCGTGAGCCCCAATCCAATCCGCACGATTATCATTGAGAACACAAGGCCCTATGTACAGTGAGTATCGACTTGAGATGAGAGTTAGTGTGACGGCACTTACAACGATAGGTGATACCTTCAATTTTTCAAATCAAGGCTCCATGAGTGTGTGACGGATACAGAGGTATGCTTAACGTACCGCATCGAGGAGGACATATCTTGAGCGAGAAGTCAGTATTGACCGCCGAACAAACAGACGACCGGAGCTACTGACTGGAACCCAGGACTCCGTCTTGTACAGAATCAGAAGAGTCATCAGCGTTGCTGAGTAGATTGCTCCAGACTCGATGACCAATAGAATAATGGGATTGATCACAGCTTCAAGGTGATTCAAGCCGAAATCCCTGACTTGTCGATTGATGTCCCATAGTCGGAATGCAACCAAACCTGTGAAATAGGATCAGTAGCTACACAGAAGAAGGCCATATAACCAACCCACCGGTAACAGATAATATTCGTAGCGAGAGTGACTGAAAAGAATGACAGGATCCAGTGTTGCAATTGAGTAACGAAGATTTCGGCTTCGGGCACGACCACTGCAAATGAATACAGTATTCCCACACCGGCGGCTAGCCGACGCATACAGTGAGCGGGAGCACCGACACATGCGACCGGATGTTACATACTTGTACTTCCCAGTAGAAGAATAAATGGGAACGCGACCACTTGCCACTGCCTTCCCCACACAAGGTAGCATCTGTAAAGCTGTAGAGACACTTAGCCCAAGGTCTTCCATAATGGCTACGGAAAGCTTACCACCACACTGTCTCCCACCAATGTTTGCGCCACGTAAATCGCGCTTCCAAATATTTGCGTAAATTCGGAGAGCTTGTTGAAGTACGCGGGTGGACCGCCAGGCTCGTCTTTGTAAATAATGAAAGCTCTCAAGATGCGGGTGTAATTGACCCCAATGTGCTGCGTGGAAGTCACTGGTCAGAACCCGGTTTCCGAAATGCAAGAAAGAAAGAATCAGCACACCATCGTTGCCAGCACGAACATAACAACGGAGAATCCAAGCATGGGTTTGTTCACTGGCTCGTGCTTCGGTCGCTTGTACAGAAGCACCCAGCAGGTAAGGATGAAAACAACTGTGTAGGCTCCTGCGCGACAATGAACGGGCGCGTAATCCGTAGTTCGAGCACTACATACCGTACAACAAGGTCTGGATGAAGATCGACACGAGTTTGGACTGAGCAAGGGTAAATCGACTGGCGACGCGAAATAAACGAGACCGACCTCATCTGGGGGGAGGAAGCCATGTTGCAGCCTGAATCTTTGAGAGACGGGAGGTACGCATATAAGTACCACACACATTAACGAGCGCAGACCAAACTAGGAAACAACTTCACTCAAGGCCTGGAGAGCTGCACGACAAGCTTGAAGTAGGGGGAAACAACAGCGGAAGCCATCAGACAAATTGCATAAGACCGTATCCTTGGGTCTCTGGAGATATCAGACGCAATGAGAAGACGGAATCCGAGAATTAAGACAATCGAAGCTTGGGCGATGAGAGCTAGGGTCACAGTCCGGCGGATTTGAGGGTAAATGGTCGTGTCCGTGATCTGAACGACTATCTTCAGATTTCATGTCCAGTCCACGAGAGGCCTGGAACGAGCCTAGGTAAATGGTCCCCAGATGGTGCTTACGAGATCCTGAAATGGCTCTTGTCGATGCGCAAGTCGTGATACCCTCTAGTAGCAAAGGTTCGTTACTGATGTAATGGCGCTTGTGCGACGCACACCCGCGATACGTAGGCAGCAACGCTGTACTTACCGCCTAGTAGTAGTAGTGATCTTCCTGGCTTGGCAAAGCCACAAGCCCAGGCCGTGGCTTGCCAGCCAAGCCAAGCCAAATCATTGGCTTCGGGTCCTATTTTATTTAAAACCCATGGACCCACTCACTCCTAAAAAGGAAAGTTCGTCATTGGGTCTGACTACGGGAGACTAGTTTCGGGTGGGCTTGGGTGACCGAAAATCTATGATATGCCGTGATTTACTGTTCCGCAAGTCGGCTCCGGGTGTAATGACGAGGAGGGCGGGAAGGAGGCAATGACAAGCAAAAAGGATGGGATGGAGGACCCTAATAATTATGACCGGACTACGCATCTCTCGTGGAATGAGACGGACATGCTCCGTCACAGCGGTAAAAGGGGTTGGTCTGTAGCATACATTTGACGTACCAGACCCTGCTATGTTCCTTAATGGGACCGCCGCGGCTGCGGTTAAAATATTCCTTCCTTCCTTCCACGATGTACAGTGATGCCTCGCGCCCAAACGGGTGCTTGTATCCACGAAATGCCGTCGGGTGAGTAATGAGAATAAGAAGGCATCTGTAAATGGTGAAAATGACACAGGCGCTTGCTCGACGTGTCATTGGCCGTTGATTGGCCGCAGGCAGCTTTCCTCTGCACTCAATGCATTCTTCCCATGTTACATACTCAACGAGCCATCACCCCGCCCTCAACCATGCTCCAGCCAAGCTGTTCATATGTCCACCCAAAGCCGAGCCTCCCAAGTCAGATGAATGAAAACCGCAGATGCTGCGGTGCATGCCGGGCTTTTCGTGGAGCCTATCAAGAACTAACATCTCTTCGACAGAGAGATATATGAGCTGCAGTAACACCATCTCGTGAGCGGCAGTCAGAATGGAAGTTCGCCAACCCACTGTCATGTTCTCTCTGAGACGCTCATGGTTTGACGTCTTTGGGATAACAGATGTGCCTCGCTGAACCCCCCAGCTCAGTATAACCTGTGGACCAGTGACGCCGTGGGCATCGGCAATTCGCACGACATCTGGGTCGGAAGAGAATTTATTCTTGCCAACGGGACTGTACGCGGTCAGAATGATTCCACGGGCTCGACAGAAGGCAAGGAGGGAATGTTGCGGGAGCAGAGGATGCATCTCCACTTGATTAATGGCCGGCACTATGCGGCGTCTTCCAGCAAGATCTTCAATGTCTTTTCGCTGAAGTTGGATACGCCAATGCTCCTAACGCGACCTAGGACAGCTTGAGCGGAAAACAAGAACATGCTATGATCCGAATTTACCTGAATCTAAAAGTTTCTCCATGTCTCTCCATGTGTCACCGATTGTAGGGCTTTCTGAAGGTGTAGGACTCTTCTGGAGATAAATAAGAGAACCGACAGGGATCATCAGAAGGAGAAGAACCTGATATAACGGCCTGAGGCCTTGCAGCGCGCTCTCAGTCCATCAATCGCGTCGGAAACACGGAGCTCACCAGTGTATGAGGTAAAGGTCTATAAATTGACACCAAGCTTAGCAAGACTCTCGTTTAGTGCGTCGGAAACGCGTCCATGGTCACATTGGCTGTATGGAATGAGCAGAAATCACCGACCGAGACGAGACGAGTTACGTACTCGAGCTTTGTGGCGATGAAAAGGTCTTCCCTGGGAACACCGGATTCACGATTGCTAAACCGACAAACTCCTCGTTGCCTGCTCATCATGGTCATGATCACAGACAGGAGCCGCAGCAAAAGGTATACCGTAGTTGCTAGCCTGAGAGTCAATGTTTAGGATTAGGCTTGGATTCCATATAATATCTGTACCGTGTCAATGTGTCTATACCCGATCTTCAAGGCCTCTTTGACCATGGCGTAGCAGTCGGCACTAGCAACCAAGTCCCATCCAGCAACTAAATCATCAGAGGGTCAGAGTGTGGCGCGGCATACTGAGTTCTAGACAGACCCGACGCCGACTGAAGGCATGAATAGGCCATTATTGAGCTTCAAGGCATCTAAGTATAAGAAGCGAGGATAAACGAGCTACTGTTGGGTCCCCCGATTATCATTCTCCCGAAACCCGTTTCCACGCCACCCTGATCGGGGAACTCAGAAGGAAGAATATTTTAACCGCAGCGGTCCCATTAAGGAACATCGCGGACATAAGTACACGACGTCAAATGTTGCTACGGACATCAACCATTTTAGACCGGAGTAACTTATGTCCGTCCTCGGATTCCACGGGGAGATGTGATTTCGGAGTTTTAGGTGCCAAAAATTGCCACGGGGATCCGCGCGCCCAATTGGGCGGCGAAGCCGCCGCGTATCATGTAGCGGAATGGGGCTGCGGCGTCCCATCTCCCCACACGACGAATTCAAGCTCTGTTAGGCGGAGGCCATCAATTGATCACAACTTTTCCGACGCGACGCCGAGAATATTCTCACCATCTCTCTTTAAAACACTCACTAAAATAATCACCATACTCTCTATCGTTGACGGCGATGTCCGAACCCTCCAAAATCCCACAATCTTGGAAAATCTATGCTCAGCGACGGCTTGACGTCGAGCAGGCAAGGCAACGCCTGGAACGAGCTTCGAGGACATAAACACATATCTCGCGATGGGCTTGTCCCCAAAGCTCATCCCTCTCGTTCCGCGTCTGAAAACCAATCCGTCGTCATCCAGCACCAATCCCTCTCTCTCGCTCATGGCCGAAATCAAACGCGCCAGTCCGTCCAAGGTGCAATCGCGATGGACACGAACCCTGCCCAACAGGCGCTCAAATACGCCGAGGCAGGCGCTTCTGTCATCTCAGTCCTCACCGAGCCGACCTGGTTCAAAGGATCTCTCCTTGACATGCACCTCGTCAGGGCTGTCGATAAGACACCAAATCGCCCTGCCATCTTGCGCAAGGAGTTCATCTTTGAGGAGTATCAGATCGCAGAGGCTCGGCTGCATGGCGCCGACACCGTGCTGCTGATTGTGGCCATGTTGACCCACGAGCAGCTGACGGCGCTCTACAAGTACTCGTGCTCTTGGGTATGGAACCGTTGGTTGAGGTGAACAACCAGACAGAGATGATGAGAGCATTGGAGCTCGGGGCAAGGTCATTGGCGTCAATAACAGGAATTTGCATTCCTTCGAGGTCGATCTGGGGACAACAACCAAACTAGTCGATCTGGTGAAGGAGAAGGATGTCATCTGTGTGCATTGTCGGGTATCTCGGGACCCACCCAGGACGTGCGCGTCTACAAAGAGCAGAGTGTCCATGCTGTCCTTGTGGGAGAAGCATTGATGCGAGCTCAGGACACCACGACGTTTATTCGAGAGTTGTTGGAATGGCCAGCTTGATGTGTAAAGAAATTTGATACGTTCTCTGTACGATAATAGTTGTATCGACTCCAACGGGGGCAAATAAATTGCGGTACTGGAAGTGATGCGTAGTACTCAACAATTAGGTAACTTATGAAGGAGGCTACTTTAGCTGGAAGTAAGTACCGTATTCGCTTGGCAAGGCAGCCTAAATCCTATCGTCAATAACGAACGCGTCGGCCGTTCCACATTAGCTTCCATGGTGACAAACTGACTTGCCGAGTATCTGTTATCCCGACCCCAAAGGAAGCAGGTGTCAGTGAGGTTGCCTTGATCTTGCCGAGAGTTGACAGCAATCAAGACAGCAATCTTGAACGGGCGCGGGAAATCGAGGTGATAAACATCTATGCTTCCGAAGTTTCAGACTCGCACATCCTATGAGAAACACGGGAGTCGAGCCAGAGAAGACGCTGGAAAGCGCGCCAATCCGTCAGTTATTTGATCAATGAAAATTTGGACGACTGGCACCAAGGCTGTGGGTATCGGATCCAGAACCTATCGACCTTCCCGGATCTGAGGAGAGTGGAAGAATTTGGAGGACGCTCGGAAGAGCGCTCGTGAAGCACATCAAGGTACAGACTAGTCTCCCCTAGGCAGACGCTTCAACAAAACTTGAGCTCGTACCTCTAGGTACTGATTGGAAGCGGATGATCGGATTCCGTGGTGAGCAGAACTGACCTACTTGATTTTGAAGGCGCGTTCCCGACATATTTTGACCCTCCAAACGCACCCGGCTCGTCGCATAACACCTATCTCTTGTCGTGCCAACTCATCAAGGTCGGCAAGGCGAAGAAAGTCAAGATCTCGGACGAGCTCGCCGCGCTCGGGTTCTAGGCGCGCAGCGGCGAAGGGCTGGTTTAGCGAGAGTGCGCTTTTTGTACGCGTCGTGCACGTCATCAACATCTCCGAGTCCGCCTGCGGCGCGCTCCTTCCGACCTCCTTGCCCCACTAAGCTGATCGAGCACGGCAAGGTGCGCGTCGTTTCCCTTTCCCTTCCTTCCCTCTGCTTATCTCGAAGCGAAGTGCGATTGACGCTGACCTGGCATTCATTCCACGCCGGGCACGCGCATCCGCTCCGGCAACCCCCTAAGCGAGTTCGGATGGTCTTGTTTCTGCGCGGGTGGACCAATTGGCGCAGGTGCGTTGCTCTCCTCTTTCTCCTTCTTCCCTCTTTCTATATTGTACGATTCTGAATCGGTATTTCGCCGGTCGAGTACGGCGTCCTGTAGGACCTCCATGGCGTCGCAAGTCTCTAGTCAGGATAATTTCGAAAGCCTCCGATATCTATATGATATTTATGAGCAATGTACAGTATGTATCAGTATAATGTACCACTCCTACTCGACAGGATGAATGGAGAATAACAAAACAAGAAAGTCGACCGAGAGACGGAAGAATGAATGAAAAGAGAGGGACTTCCACATAATCTCCGCCGCGCGCTCGATCCCTTCGCCATCCTCTCCAACTTATTCACCGCATCCGCCTTCTTCTTGTTCGTCCGAGCCCTTCCCGCACCCGAGCCTCTAGCATCCTCCTCCTCCGCATCCCCATCCCCTCGTCCTGCACCATAAACTCCGACACGAACCCCGCCAACGCCTTCTCCCCCACTTCGCTCTGCGCGCGCGCGCCCCAGCGTCACTCGTGCGTCTGCTGCCCGCCCGCGTCGTCGTCCTGCGCCTGCATCGGCGTGCGCTTCC